>JARHVA010007896.1:40000-47500 GCA_037957365.1 Torreya grandis
CAAATCAAACATCTAAACTCACTTGAGACAAGGCCCGTCTAGGATTTCATCACCTAGCGGATACCTTACCCCACCTGGCGATCCTACTTGGACTTCACTACCAAGAGGAGGACCCACTCTGTTCTCTGGCAGAGTATAAACTATAGGCAAAGTATATATTGGCTAAGCAGCCCAGCTTGGCTCTGGGTTCTTGAAGTGAAGGGAGCAAGCCCTAGCACTAGGCCACGTACTGAACCTAACACAGACATTTTGAGCACCATAACTAATCTAAAACCATCCATAGACTTCCTCTCTAGGACCCGTTCTACAAGCCCAATTCCCAAACACATTTTTCTAAGGCATAAGCCACCACGACTCTAAAATTTATTCCTAGGAATTTAACATTTTAGAGTTTGCTTGCCTAAACATCTATTCTATTGTTTTCATCTGATTGTTTGAGTTCGTAAGGTCGCATCATTTTGACGTCTAAAACAACTCAAAATTTCTTCTTCCTTCAAAAACTATCAGTTTTCTGTGTTTATGGAATTACACAAAAATTGACATTAGTTTTTCCATCGACGTTGGCAATATTCTTCACAGACATCGGTTAGATAACTGACATCAGCAACCTTTCATAAATCGACATCTATTAAACAACCGACATCGGTCACTGTCAACAAATTTTCTTTCTAAACAACAAGCTTAAAACATGACTTTCTTGCTGTTAAACACAAGTTCTGGTTTTTTAAAACTGAAACACACAGTTTGTATAACCTGAACCCATTTTGCCTTGGATGGTTTTTGACACACAGTCAAGCCAAATCTCTTGTTGACCATGCAAGTCAACAACCACTCCCACCTTTGCCCTTCATACCAAGTCATCTAATGGAGTATACTTCAGACACTGAGTGTAATCCTATCTGACCTAGCCCCGATTAACCTCCCATTGTTCCCAAAGGGGATCAAGAATTTGAGAGATTCCTTGACCACAATGTCAAGGCTCTCCAACATTATCTTGCTAGAAGCCAAATGCGAGATCCCTCAAGGAACCCTGTTTATGGGATGCCAACTTCTTTGACTGAAGTGGCAATGATATCAATAGCCTCTGCTACCCAACCTATGGTCACTCAGGCCATTACCTCGACTAGTAACCCAACCATGGCCAATGTTTAACATTTGGCCTCCCCTTCTATTTCTGGACCTACCTCCATCGGGGTTTTCGTACCCCCTCAACCACAAATAATTCAACCAAGTTTGACACCTTTCCAGAACTTTATTGTCTCTATCCCACTCACTCTTACACCCATAAATACAAGAGTGACCACTTATCTTTTCACCAGTGTTGCCACTATTCAACCACCCTTAGCGGCATCTAGTCAAGTTGTGCCCTCTAACTTTATGGCACAAGCCCCCTTGGCTTCGACATCAGTCCCTATGACAAACTATCAATATGTTGCACCTACACAAATGCAACTAAGTACATCATATGCCCCTCCCAATGCCTTCCAAGTACCCTATAACTTAGGGGGTGCCCCTCCTACCAATCCGTCTACCGATCTAATTAAGATGCTGATGGATAAAATGTCCAATCTTGAGACATCTATTTCAGGTTCAAGGAGTGTTCTTTCATATGAAAAAATATGTAATGAACCTATCCACCCTTCGGTCCCTATTCGACCATACCCTAGCCAATGGGAACTCCCAAACTTTACTCACATTCAGAGTAAAGAGGACCTACAACAACATCTATGAGAATTTAGACACGCTTGCTACCTCATAGTGCACGATGATGCGTTATTACTTCACACATTCCCTATCTCACTTTCTGGCACCGCCCTTGACTGGTATAGCTCCATTACCAGTCATTCTCTCTTTACCTTCACTCAACTAGCTCAGCTATTCCTTGACCACTTCTCAATCAACATCACTAAGAAGGTCTCCATCACAGACCTATATTCTATTAGACAATTTGATGATGAATCAATAGTTGACTTCGTTGCTCATTGGAGAGGTTTGATCAACCAACTCTCCTTTTCACTACCTCAACCTGAGCTCATTGAGCTCTTTTCAAGAGCATGTGCCAAGCACATCTCATCCACTTTGCAGGTTCAAACCTTCCACACATTTGATGAAGCTTTCACCATGGCCCAAAAGCTTGAACTCCGCGTAGTCGAAGAGGATAGAGTCAAATTGTGTAGTAAAAATACCAACACAAAATCCAATGACCCTTCTTCTTCCCAACCTTCTTCTTCCCACTCCATGTCTAAGGGATCAGCAAATGTTGTGGTCCTTAGGTCATCATCTTCAAATATAACTAACCAAACTGAACCTTCCACATCACAAAACATCACAAAACAATTCCAACAACGGTATATATAGTGTCAATACACTCCAATAGGAGAATCATACGCTTCCGTATTGGATAAATTAGTGAAGCAGGGGGTCCTCAATCTCCCTCAAATCTGACCTATCCAATTTAACCCCTCACAAGCCATCCTTGCATGGTATAGGGAAAATGACTTTTGTAACTACCACCGTGTCAACGGTCATGACACAAACAATTGTAAAACCTTTTAAAATGTTGTTCAAGACATGTTAGACAAAGGGGACCTTGTTTTGTATAACCTTATTGTGCCAGCTAACCAAAACATGGATGTCTTTAGGCAACCATTTCCTAACCATCCCCCAAGTCAGAACAATGTTTAGACCATGACCGATGACCCCCAAGAGCGCAATATATGCACGATTGACATGGTTTCTCCTTTCATTCCTAACCAACCTCTCCCACAATCTGAAGAGGTTAGTCAACCCATTTCTCCACCATGGGTAGAAGAGCCTATTCTACCCATATCACCCCCACGACATCAAACACCTCCTTCACATATACTTCTACCTCGTGAGGAACCCATATTACCTGTTCCTCTTGCCCCGACCTTCCCTCTTCTTCTACCATTAGAAGAAGTTACCATTCATACCCCACACCCTCATGTAGAAGGGGTCATAATCCCTCTACTTCACCCTTTAGAGGAGCCTTCCTCTCCTATTTATCCTCCACCGATGGAGGATAGTCCTCCATCAACCCCCCTTTCACACATAGGAGAGTCTACTTTAACCTCTCCCATATTGGGGGATGCTTTGACGGCACCAACGCTGGTGGCCCCACCCTCATCCTTCTTATTACCAATGGGGGATCATACTTTCCACGCTCCCAGACCACATGTGGAAGGCATGATCATCCCTGCACTCTATCCTCTCGAAGAGCCACATTCTCCAATCCTTTCTCCACCGAGAGAAGAACTTGCCACTTCACCCACTTCGGTCGGGGAAGATTTGGTGACTATTCTCTCTCGCCTTTGGCCCGTGATCACTGCGTCCAACACATTTCTGCTCTCACAATCACCCAAATCCTCCAAAGGACCAACTATAAGACCTCACGTGATATCACCTAAACCCTTCTCATGATTGGCAAAAAACTTAGGATTTCGCCATTCTAGGAACCTAAAACATGAGGTGTTATGGGAGCGACTTAAGGCTCCTTATCTTACACATCCTATTTCACCTTATACTTCTAATCCTTCCATGACAATTCACCCCAAAATCTCTGATGAAGATCGGGCTTCCACTTCCAAATCATCAGAAGCTCAGCCTTCCACGTCTGAACCTAAACCCTCACAGGCGTCCACCATGCCGAAGCAGATTAAATCTCTCGGTGTTTGCCCTGTATCAAACCTCACTCACCCAAAAGTGAAGGTAGATTTGAACCTCACCCTACACAATAGTAGTCCTCGCACTAAACTAAAAAAGACTGCTAAACCACATCAGAGAATTACTCCCCCACCTTCACCATTACCCTCTATCTTGGGTCCACATCCATCTACTTTAATAGGAGTGCTCCCTACTTCAACACCTTACAAAAACAAATCACCTCCATTAGTCCCTCTACCCATCAAACATATATTTCCTCCAAAAAATTTGACACCTCTCATTAAGAAAGTGTCATCTACGTGTGTGGCCACACCATCAACCAAAAAGGAGGTACGAAAACCTCCCCCTACAACTTCTAAACAAAAGTTGTCAACCCCTACTGCAACAACGAGCACAGACTCATTAGTGGGTTCCTATGCTTCAATGTTATGCCGATTGTTACAGTCTTTTAGCATCGTTCTCCCGCCCATTAAACCATACCAACCTCTCAGATCAAAACCATCTTGGTTCGATGACACTAAAATCTACTGGTATCATCACACACCTGGACATGATACTGAGCGTTGTTGTGCCCTTAAGGTTGTCATTCACCAATACCTAAAAAAGGGCACCCTTCTTGTTAAGGATCCTCTTGACCACCCATGTGACAAACTATCGACACCATCCCATGCCTCCCAAACCTCCTCACCTAAATCAGGATCCCAACGCAAGACTATGGTCCCTCTACCACCTTCTCCCCCTTTATTCGAAATCAACACTATTAATGTGACCACCAGGTCCCAAACCCTAAAAGATAAAGGAAAAGAGCAGGTTTCTACCCCTTCGACATATCCATTTGCCAAGCCCTCTCAACCACCAAAACCCAAGATTTCTATCTTGGGCACATCTCAACCAATATCTCCGAGGGAAATCCCTCCTGACCTCTCTAATCCACATGACGTTTGGTATAAACAACTTATTGACTAATTGACTTATTTTATCATTCCTCCTGACCTCTCTAGCAAGGGACGGTGGGATTTTATCAAGAGTACTACTCAATACACCATGCTAGGGGGTCTTCTCTACAAATGAGGCTTTGACGGCCTCCTTCTTCGATGCCTAACCACCACTGAGACAGCCCATGCCATCAAACAAGTCCATGATGGGATTTGTGGGGGACATTTCAGTGGTAACTCAGTTACAAAACACATCCTTCACCTAGGCTATTATTGGCCCACTCTTAACCAAGACTGTAATGACTATGTTTGGCATTGTATCAAATGCTAGCAACATGTTAACCTACTTCACGTCCAACATCACATCAAGCATGCCTACAACAAAAATTTGAAAGAGCGAGATTTCAAAATTAGAAATCTCATCCTTAAAGAAAACCAACACGTGACTAATATGGAAAGAACCAAGCGAGGCAAGTTTGCTCCTAATTGGCTCAGACCTTACATAATAATGCACAAGTATGGATCAGGCACTTATCGTCTGTCTTCTCTCGAAGGCCGACCAGAACCTGAGCCCCTTAATGCCTTACATCTGTGACCATTCTACTATTAACCAAGTAATCATTCACTTAATGTTTAACTTGAGCTCGTCCCTTGAGCAACCCCCGTCATCCTCATTCCTATTCCTTTCAACCCTTTTCCCCTATAACAATTAGTTAACCCTTTTTTTAAAGCAGTAAATGCTTTGTCCTAATAAAAGGGAAATACTTAAACCTCTATAGTCCAGTCCATGACTAAAATTTTAGTCAATACAAAAACATTAAAAGGTCATAAATTATAAATGTAGACTGCTTCCTTGAAGGATAGCTACATTATTGTTGTAATTACTAGACTGCTCCCTTGAAGGACAGCTATTCAATGAATGCAAAACATACAAATTAAAACATAGACCACTCCCTTGAAGGATGGCTATGCCCAAATTTTGCTACCATAACAGTACCCTCTCAAAAGCTGCCCACATCGATCAGCTTCACATGACCACAAAATAAAATCCCCAAGTAGAATTCCCGCATTGATTAGTCTACCAAAAAAAAAAACTGACTGACAAATCATTAAGTCATGGACTTGCCTATAGTCATTCTCAGGGTCACTTATAAAAGGGGCAAAGTTATCCCTGCTAAAAAAGGTTACGCTATCCTCAAATATCACATAATCACACTTATTACCCCAACATTCTCAAGGGACTTTGAGCTCACTTAATGTCAAGTGATTAGGGTACTTCTTTAACACAAACCAATGGTCAAACAACGTAATGCATGAACGGGGCTTTTGTTTGCAACAACCCTATCTATGCTATCATTATGGTCCTTGTCAATGAAAGAGCAATGCATCTTTCACTTCTTACATGCCAAAACATAACATCACAACCAAAACATTTCCAAACCACTAACATAACCTCATGATTTATTTAATACAAATACCAATTTGTGATCATAGCCCATTCACACTAGTTTCTATGGAAAATAATACACGTGAAAACTATCAAACAAACACAATTTATGTCAAGTATATACCATCACCAATATGGAAACTTGCTGAAGCATAAATAATCTCATTTCATTTTTAGCATACACCATCACTAATATGGAAAATTACTAAGGGTGAAAAACCACATAACCTATGTTACAGCATACACCATCACACAATATGGAAAAGGCTGTAACATCATCATCCATTCATCATTTAAAACATAACCAAAACAACAATCAACCAAACACAATTTATGTCAAGCATATACCATCACCAATATGGAAACTTGTTGAAGCATAAATAATCTCATTTCATTTTTAGCATACACCATCACTAATATGGAAAATTGCTAAGGATGAAAAACCACATAACCTATGTTACAACATACACCATCACACAATATGGAAAAGGCTGTAACATCATTGTACACTCTTCATTTTAAGCCATGGGTGACTCATAGGCCCATTCACACTAGTTTGTATGGAAAATAATACACATGGAAACTATCAACCAAACACAATTTATGTCAAGCATATACCATCACCAATATGGGAACTTGCAGAAGCATAAATAATCTCATTTCATTTTTAGCATACACCATCACCAATATGGAAAATTGCTAAGAATGAAAAATCACATAACCTATGTTACAACATACACCATCACACAATATGGAAAAGACTATAACATCATCATACACTCATCATTTCTAACATAACCAAACCAACCAACAACCTCTTTGACTCTTCTTCCCTTTTTGGGAGAACTACATTGGCCTGAGGCCCTCGCATGGGCTATGTAGGCAGCACTCAGTTGACATGGGATCTTCTGAGGTTAGCTCGGCTATTCATTCATTCGTCTACCTGATGGACCAACCATATAACCTTTAACCATGACCTAACCTAGTCAAAACTAATCCATAACCTACCCTCTTCTTTCCTTTTAGGGAGAACTACATTGGCCTGAGGCCCTCGCAGGGGCTATGTAGGCAGCACTCAGTTAACATGGGG
The DNA here is from genome assembly GCA_037957365.1 of Torreya grandis. Lineage (NCBI taxonomy): Eukaryota > Viridiplantae > Streptophyta > Pinopsida > Cupressales > Taxaceae > Torreya > Torreya grandis. Next base: position 47,157 of record JARHVA010007896.1, read on the forward strand.
TCTTCTGAGGTTAGCTCGGCCATTCATTCGTCTGTCTACCTAATAGACCAATTATCTATACCAGCCCAAAATCATGACCAAATAACCATCCCTGACACTGTAGAAGTCACCTGGACTTCTCATGGGGCACATTGGAGATCACATACATCTCCCTAACCACAACAAACAACACTTGAGATCACTTATATCTCAGCCCAACTCGACAACCGACCTTGGAGATCATGACTATCTCCTCAGACCACGACCACTTGCGAGACAACTTTGCCTTGGTTTTTTTGATTTCATATGCTACTTCATGAATAGTTAGCAAATTGTATGCACCCCACATTATGCCCCTCACACGT
>JARHVA010007896.1:52500-80000 GCA_037957365.1 Torreya grandis
CATTTTGATAATCTCACACTTTTTTCCAAGTAGTAAAGACACACAAGAAATGTCATTAACATCAAATACATCATCAAGGTAATCAAAACCTAACTTAACTGAACATCATTGCCATGCTTCATGATGGCTAAGCTCCAAAGCCTTTGATTAAAACTCAAACAATAATCCAATACCAATTGATATTCAAATGACTATGTATGATGAATTAAGGTCTAAGTGACCATGTAAATAATAATAATATGTACTAGCACATATTTACCCCATAATTACTCCACAAGTAAACAACAAAAAAACATTGAAGCATTGAAGCCAAGATCCTTTACCAAGATAACAAAACATAACAATGATATAAAAAATAAGAAGTCAAAATCATAAGGTGATAAAAATATTAATTGACAAAGATGGAACCAGTTCCAAATAGGATTGTGTACCATGTGTAATGATACTATTACAAGGACATGCCTAAATGATATCAACCTTGTATTATGAAGCTGGATAATCCAATCCCAAAAATAATGGAAACCATATTATGATTGATCAAGAAGATAAAATTAATATAATAGTCAAATTGACTCTAAAGAGACAAAGACATGCATTAAACATTTAAGTCAAGATTAAATAAGAAAAAATAGTTAATAGACCAACTATGGTTAGTTTTATAAACTTATATTTCAATACACATTGTTAGAATATGACTGATTTGCCACTATACAACCCCTCCAATTGTAATCCATCAAACAAGCCTAGCTCATGGTAGATCCTATAGTCATACAATAAAACATCAAGAATATATATCCAACAAATATCCAATTATAACAAATGGATAATTAATTGGAATATAAAATTGTAACATAGTCATTTTCATAATATTGAAAGAATAAAATTGTAATGAAGGTATCTAATCCAGTCCACGATATGATATATAATCAAAATAACATAAAAATGTTATGCAAATGTCCATGTCAAAAATAATCAACAAATTTTAAATTATTTCAGATGGGTCATGACATGTAGGTATGACCATAATGTTTGATATCTCATGCTTATCCATTAATTATGTAACTAGAAAATCCTTGAGGCCCACATTTCAAAACTGCATGGAATAATATATTATTAACAAAATGTCTCAATTTTATAAGACATCTAGAAAACATCATCCAAAATGTCTCCACTTTTAGCACTATATGGGTACCAACCACCATCCATCACCTCATCTTTAAGGGTAAAAATAAATATTAGAGTTTTTGGAGAAGACATTCAACACTATCAAGAGGTACTACCTTTTATAAGAGAGAAATTTGCAATGGTAGAAAACCAAATGAAGTAAAAATAAAATCAACAACACAATAAAAGGCATTATGAAGTGGGTGATTGGGTCTTTATGTGCCTACAACCATACCAAAAAATGACCTTGAATAAATATATAAAAAGGATAACAATATAATTCCTAAGTATTATGACACTTACTAGATCCTATTGAAAATTATTAGTGTTACATATAAGGTGGAACTACCTTAGTTTGCACACATACCTTAGGAATTTCTTGTCTCCTACATGAATAATGTAACTAGATAGAGATTATCCACCTAGACTGGGTTAAATAGAGTTGGATCAGGAGGGTAGAGTCATTCTATAAATTAAAGAGATACTTTAAACATGGACTAAGAGGATATGAACAAAGATGATTAAGGGTCATTTAATCAAGTAGAAGAATATGATAGTGAGGATGTAACTTGAGGGGATGAAGCGTTCCTTAAAAATACTTAAGAGTTATTCATGTTTGACTAAAATGTTTTTAAACATGTGAGGGACATGCTATGCCATTTACCTATAGTGTGTTTATGGATATGTGTGGCCAAGTTGTAGCTAGCAAAACCTTTTACCTTGGCACATCATGATTCTTTATGTTATCATATTGTTAGTATAGTTAGCCTATGGAATAATGATAACTTAAGTAGGGTATATATAGGAATTAGTTGTTATTAATTTAGAGTAATTACAAGTTATGTTTTTATTGCATGGTTCTGGAGGTGTCCCCCTCAAAGTGGCTTATTTTTAGATTTTTAGTCTTCTACTCAATTGTCAACATTTGGTGTGGATCTAGTCTATTCTAATCTTATTATTGTGATATATTTTTGTTTCTTTGATCTTAATTTTCATATTTACATCCATTGTCATGAATTGGCTCTATATATCTAATTAATTTCATTACACTCTTAGCTTTTGAAAAATATTGCACTTTTGTGAATATTTTTTCTTTAATAGATTCTAAGTTTGCCACCATAATTTAAGGCTTGCAGTCTACAAAGAGAATTTATAATTATGTTTTCATACATTCAATTTGTTTCCTTCTACCTTGAATTCCCAAGTTTCAAATGTTATATTTATGAAATGATAAAATCCTACAATAATAAAATTGGGAAGGATTTGGTTTGGGTCATTCTAGAGAAGGTTAGTATATGCCCATTTTTTTCTCAACCCCCTCAAAATGTACAAAGAAATTACATTTCATAAAAAATAAACTTAACAAAAATAATAGTGCCAATGAATTTTCATAGGTAGGGTATCTTAAATTGAGGTTGTATATAATGTAACTTATAACTTCACAAAGTGTAGCATTTACAAGCCCTTCTAATATGCATAAGTTGGATGCTATCATAATTTATTATCCAATGTATATGAAGATATTTGAAACTAAATTTGTATGTTGAGGTTCATCATGTATATGTTGGTGTCTTTGTTTTGCATTGATATTTGGAAGTTACATGTTCAACAATTTTAACGTTTGTATTTCTTGACATTTTTAATGTCTAGTAGTAACTTATAGAAGGTGAATTTTTTTAACTCACTTTTTACTTCAAAAATATATTGTTTAGTGCGACAGCTTTATTAAATTTATACTTTATTTTAATTTTATAAGTTATAGGGATCTTGTGTTGAATGAATATTTGACACACATACTTATAAATACAATCTAGTATCATTGGCCTCGAAACTCATTGTGTCACTCAACACATATTCAAGGTTATTTATATCCTCTTTAAAGGTTTACAATACCTCTAATGTATATTTTATGCATTTATGTTGAATGTTATTATGCTTGGTAAAGAAAGTACTAACAACTTGGGGACATTCAATTACTTGTATAAGAACACACACAATATGGTGAATGCATCTTATCAATTATTCATGTTATATATTTAATGATACTCTTTAATGATTTATTATCATTATTCTTTGTGAAATATTTGAGAACAATGTCAAATGTAATGTGTTTTTATCGAAAAACCTATGCTTTGAACTAAGGATTTGTGTGGTTATATATAGTGATTTTAAAGGCACACCATGTTTATTCCAATTATTTTTTGATGTCAAAGAAATGCTTCCAAAGCATTTCAAGATCATTTCATTCAATGTTGGTTTTAGGGTAAAGCTGAGATAAGAAATTGCATACTTCTATTTATGATTCCTTACATATATTTCCAATTCTGAATAATGGTTGTCTTTCATTTTCTAATATATTTTTTAATGTAAAAATAAGTTTTTTACAATAAAGGCACATGGTAAAAAAGTATTCATACCAAGTAGAATGCTTCTATGTAATAATAGAGAATCATGCATATCTCATGTGCATTGTTGTCATGGTAAGCAAATTATTTTTTCAAAAATGTAAAGTATACCAATGTTGCATGGTCTTGTAGAGGCACAAAACATATTTTAATAACTTTCAAATCTTCTCACTAAAAATATACTTTAACATAACATTCTATGAGAGTACAGGTTTCCAATCCATATAGACATACCAAATTGAAAGGAATTCAGAATTATGTATATTTAGCATGTCTTCATTACAAACAAGTTTAAATGTAGTGTGCCTATTTTCATTTATAAATAAGGTATATCATATTCATAATGGGGATCTTAGGTTTTATAAAATTTGGCACTTCAATGAACATGTTTTCTTTAATACATTTGGAGGTTGACAACACAATTTGAGGCTTGTAATATACAAAATGAGTATATAACTTTATGTTTCTACTTCAATCTATTTCCTTTTACCCTAAATTCGCATGTTTCAAATTTCAACTTTATGAAATAATAAAATCTTACAATATTGAAATTATGAAGGGTTTGGTTTAGGTGACTTTGTAGATATGGTTAGTATTTACTCATTTAATTTGTCAAAATATCTGAAGTGTAGAAAGAAGTCATATGTTGAAAAGTACATAAAAGTTTAAGGGTTAATAAAGTTGTCCAAAAGTGCTTAGATGATCGTTTGATAAGTATTTATTAAATTTTTGATGATTAAGTGATTTCAATCACTTATATATTTATAAAAGAAAGAAATTAAACTTTGATAAATTTGGCACACATGATCGACTTTAACAAATTAACCTATTTAATTTGAAATATTGTATAGAAAATTTTATCAAGATTATTTAGACAATCTTGATTATGGATCAAGATAAATATAAGATAGATATAAAATTTACATAAAATACGTAGAAATAGTTTCAAACCTTGAATGAACCATTCACATGACCATATATAAATAAATGTTTATAAGATATGTAAATTAATACAAAATAAAAGTAAATAGGTCTTTTTTTTCTATATTATCTTAATTAAAATGGATAAAAAATAATAATTTAACATTATTAAACCTGTTTAGAAATGTGAAAATAATACTATAATCAAAGCATTGTAAAAATGTAGCACGATATGCAACCTACTCATGCATCTCAACACGTAATCGTACTCTGGGTTTTGCAGATTTTCTTTGCTTGTTTGTTAAAAGAAATAAATTTCTACTCATTTACACACATAATAGCTTACAAGATGGTTGCCATGCATAACATTGATTAAGGGGAATGAAATAGACAAGTCATTGAGGGTCCCTATCCCTACATCAATATTCATCCTATACATACATACATAGACTTATATATATACTAACAATTCTCAAAGACCATTAATAAACACCCACATCCACATCAAATCAGAAACAAGAAAGAGAATATCTATAGAATCAGGTACAGAATTCTAATTTTGATGAACCACCACCTCATAATGAAAATCTATAAAATCAAGTACAAGATTCTAATTTTGATGAACCACCACCTCATAATCAAAATATATAATCAGGTACAGGATTCTAATTTTGATGAACCGCCGCCTCATAATTAAAATATATAATATTATGAGATGGCGGTTCATCAAAATTAAAAACCTGTACCTGATTCTATAGATATTCTCTTACTTGTTTCTGATTTGATATGGATGTGGGTGTTTATTAATGGTCTTTGAGAATGGTTAGCTTTAGTTTAAGTAGTTTTTTCCTATTTTTTAATGTTATAAAGTTCTTATGCTTTGTTCTTCGTTAACCCAAACTTATAATACATTGGTCTTTTATAGACTGTGCTCCCTGATATGTCCCAAAACTAATTGAAACTCCGATCAAACACTGAAATCTTCCCCCTCTCCCCTCCTTCCTCTCCCCCAAATCCCCCCGCCCGGCTCGCCCCGCACCAGCCAAAAAAAAGAGCAAGGCCTAAACCATATATTTTTAAATGAATGGGCACCATCTACAGCAACATTTTAGATTTCCTAAGGGTTCGAACTCGCAACTGAGAATACTTGTTATTCCATTGAATACTTTCCCAAACGCTGTGTCATGAATCAAATTTCCCTTTCCCAGAAGCAGAACCTCTTTTACATTAAATTTGTTGCTCTCCGTCTGGGTTTTCAATATGGCGATTCGATAGGGTTTTACTGGTCGACGACAATCATTTCTGTCTCGCTGTCATCGAGAGGGAGCTTCCGCACTGCCACTACCATGATGAGATTATTAACCGTTTCTTTAATGGCTAGATTTATGACACGGAAAGTGCCATTGGATTTCAGTCAGAAAACTGTGTATATTGTCCAGTTGGCAGGGACATAAATGAGAGTATTAGTTTCTGTAAGAAAATTATTCAGTCTTTGATCTATCTGCCCTATTTAAAAAAACAAATGTTAATTTAAAAAAATTGTGTTCTGTACTGAAAAACATCAAAATGTGCTTTTGTTTAGATATGCCGGATTCAAATGAAAATGTTGATTATGCCGAAAGGCGTTTCTTACGGTGCAACTTATCCGCATCCCTTGAGCATTAAATTGATCTTGGCCATTGATTAATTTTCTACATGGGCAAATCACCGTCACTATGTGTGGTTAGGTATGAAATGTTATGATTTTAAATGTAATTAATAGTTTTTAGTTGATGACAGTTTTCTTTTTCTGACGCGTTGAATATTAATTCATTTGTAAGTATACGTAAATATAGAAAATGCTGTCTGATATTTTTACAAGTTTATATATGAAATATCAGTATTTAAAAGGAAATCTAATATTGTATCGAGGACCTTCTCTTGACAGAAGTTTCCACTTTAGGAGAGCATATTGAAATTTCCACGTGTTTGCGAATGCATAGTTTTTATTTTGATTTACGTGTATGCAAAGCATCATGTTGTATTGGTAATCTGATTTTTTACGTTTGTTTATCTTTTTTTCTACAATATAGAGACATGGATTCATTTTTTAGATAGCTTTTAGTGTATATTATTTTTTATTTTTTATTATGGGTTTTGATTTTTGTGGCATTAATCAATGAATGAGTTTAATTAGTACATATAAATTATATGTGTATTGGCATTATTTTTTTGGGTTTAATTAACACGTATAAATTATATGCATGTTGGCATCATTCTCATGTGTCTATCATATTGCGGTCGCAGTCAAAACAATTATTTGACAACTAAAACTATCGATTCAAATCGTCGATAGTGACTTACTGAAAAACTGCATGATTATTGATAGTGACTGCATTGAAACCGCTTGGCCCTGTGTCAAAACTACCTAGGTCAAAACCAATTGTTGTCAAATAGATTCAACCTACTGGCCTGCTTCCAAACAACCCACTGACCTCACCAACGCAACTCCCATTGACTTCACTAGCCTGACTGCGTAAGTGTTTAAGAATGCTTATGTCAAAACTTCTATTTATTGATTGAACCATTGAAATTATTTGAAAACAACATGGTGTGGTGGGACTAGGGGAGTGATGCCAACATGCACATAGTTTGTGCGTGTTGGGTATGCTCTTCCTCAATCAATAGTCTAATGCTATATATGAGCTATCAATTTATGATAGAAAGTTTAATATTATATTGAATATTTGTGTTGATAAAAACTTGTAGGCCTAAAGAAGATTGAGTTGGATATGTGTCTTATAGAATTAGTAAAGTTCTTTGTGCTTGTGAATATATAGTTTTTATATCAGTTTACGTATTTAAAATGCATCTTGTTATATCAGTAATTTTATTGTCCATGCTTACTTTTATTTTTTTTGATACAAAAACATGGGTTTGTTTTTGAGGCAGTTTTCAATGCATACCATTTTTTTCCTTTATGATTTTTGTACGCATAATATTAATTTGTGCATCATGACACTCCAATTTGAAATCTTGGTGATTTGAAGAACTGTTTCCCATAGGTTTGCTACTGCATTTTTCTATTCTCACTGAAGTTGTTCACATAGAAACACTTTTGATTACATGATGATCTTCTATATGGCGAGATGAAGATTTGGATGTTCTACTTGTTTTTTGGTTTCGGGAGACTAGATTTGCTATGCTAGAGGTTCTTAATCACTTGGGTGTTCCACTAATTCTTGGTTTCATTATCTGTTCATCCTGGCAGTCTCCCTACGATGAGTAACCATTCGTTAATAAATACGTAACTTAACATCACAATTATAAATTTTATAAGCGCCGTGATCAATCATCAATCTAAGCATAATTGTGCTAGTACCTATTGGCAAAGATGCTATGCATTTTGATAATCAAGTCCTCTTCATCGGGGGAATGTTTCCACACTTGATGTTAGGATGAAGATAGTTCAGCCATCATAATATACAACTCTTCCCACACCACTTCAGACTTGAAAAGAATGTTTTCTTGAGATATTAATTGCTTAGTAGAGCATTGAGGCTACTAGAATGTTAAGGTTTTATCATAAAATTTCTTTACAGAATTGAAGGATGAACATAAATTGATTAGTATTTCACATGATTTTAGAGGGAGAGATCTCTAACCACCATCGCCATGAATTTTAATATATTAATCACATTTCTTCTCGGTAGTCGATGTCCCATGAATGAGGCCTACATCTTTCAAACAACAAAGGAGCACTACCCATATTGATTCAATTCAGAGCAAAAAAAAATTTACGTTCTACAATACGTAATTATGTGCAATGCTGGACGATCCGTATAAATCCATATACAGTGGATATATATGAAGAAGTGTGTTGACAAAATCCAAAATTGAAACTAGAATGATGTAATTTTGTCATTACATGAAATAGACATTCCATGTACAGACTCAAATCGTGTAAGCCATCAAATCCCACATTTTGATTACTCTTGTTTCTCATCTCTTGAAATCTTTTCTATTAAACAATGCATTGTATTTGATATTATTTTTAATTATTTCGTAAATAATGCTAACATTCCCCTATCAAAATGGCTATTTAAGGTGTATTGGCACTGAAAAGTCATATCTCATCAACAACATTAACTATGCACTATCTATACCTACAAGAATTGACCAATATCCATTGTTATTGCTAACTCTAACTAATGTTGCAATGTTCAATATTAATGCCTAAACTATTCATGTAGGGTTAGAATCCCTATTAATGGGATGATTCCTCTGGAAGGATTGGAATTTGTTACATTTCAAAAAGAGATAAAATTTATTTTCTACATTCTTATTGATGAGATGAAATTTATTGGGCCAAGATTTTCAACTCGCATTGATCTTCACTTACATAAACCATTCCATCATGAGAAAAAAAATACCATTGCATTTTTTCTTATGGATGATTTGGGCCAGTTGCCTCTAGTGCAAGATGTGCCCATGTATGTAGAGACCTCATGTAAATTTCAACATTCAATGCATTTATTTTCAACAAATGCTTTGGTAACGTTTTACAATAAAAATAAGTTTAAAGTGTTGGGTATGACAATCTCCCATAATAATGCCAAGTAAATCAAACAAACAAGTTCATTAGAAAGCACTAATGACCGACTAGAAGCCAAAGTCTTTTTGTGCAAAAATAACAAATTGTGCTTACTTACAACTTATGGGCCATTTTAAGCCTCATTAGTGGAGCTCTCGGAGAAGTTGTCATCATTTTGAACAAACCAGATTCAAAGGCTCCAAAATTTCTAATGTATGTGGTTATCAACTTCGATAACTATGTTGGACCACCATGAGATATAATTAATCCAAAACATGTTCTAATCACATATTTAACGTGTGAGAATTATAGGTAGGTTTTATTGAAGATGGCATGGGCTTTAACAATTCATAAAACACAAGGTTTGACATTGCATGCAAAGAGAAATAATACATATTAAAAATATTAACCATCAGGATCTGAACTTGACTACAGTATCAAGACTAAGGTCTCTAAAGGACCTTCACATCTCCAATCCATTCTTATTTGAATATTATGCAAGGGTGAAATATAATGCATATATCTAATTTGAGAAAGTAACTAGAAGAGGAACTTCATTCAAAATCATTTATTGAAATAGTCATGTGTGTTAACTTCTCTACAACAATTATGCACACATTTTACATTTAACTAAAAAACTATACAAATCATTTTTATAATGTGGCAATAGGCATTTACCTATTTTTATGGCATTGTGATTATTATCCATATAAATATTTATGGTTTAGTTTCATTTCTATTTTATTCATGCATAATGTTTATAATGTAAACACTGAAAAATAATTATTTGTCACTTCATCACGCTACATTTTATATAACTTTATTTTCCATTTAAAATCCTTTGTTTATTTATTTTATAGAACATTGTTTTCCATTTAAAATAGTTTCAATTTGAAAGCTCATTGTTTGCATTTAGATGTCATATTCTATCCATAATTTTGATCATGTCATGATCAAAATGTAAAATCATGTTGTGCAATGTTTACAAGACATATCTTCAAAGTTGGTGAGCATATGATCTTACTTAATCATATTACAAATAAAACATTCTAAATGAAATATTAATTGATTAAAGAAAATAAACACACTTTTCAAATATTAAATATTTTTATTTATCGAAATACACCTTCAATCGTCACGACAACAAAAAAATACACTTTGAAAAAGAATAAAATCTACCAATACAAAAATCACAAAGCTTCCGCTTCTAAAATACAACAATTAATATTAACAACATTGATTGACAAAATTTAAATTTCACTACAATCTTAAGAATAGTTGTATTCGAGACCCTCAACATATCCTTTCGTTTTTCTTTCCAACAAATATATAACCTTCCTTCCTTACTCATCCCTCAATGTATCCGTAAGATGTAACCTTCCTTACATTTCCATTCTAAATTGTACAACAAACGTCACTTTTGTTTACCCTTAATATTAACAACATCGATTGACAAAATTTAAATTTCACTACAATCTTAAGAATAGTTGTATTCGAAACCCTCAACATATCCTTTCGTTTTTCTTTCCAACAAATATATAACCTTCCTTCCTTACTCATCCCTCAATGTATCCGTAAGATGTAACCTTCCTTACATTTCCATTCTAAATTGTACAACAAACGTCACTTTTGTTTACCCTCCCTTTCTCATCCCCGGCATTTGACTTTGAGTACAATTGCTATTAATGGTAGTGGAAATTCAATTATATTATGTGATCGTAAATTGTTCAGCCGAGTTGAATCTACAAACACATACACCATGTTGAAAGTCTGTAGTCTATCCTCGTGATCCTACATTTGAAAGTCTGTAGTCTATCCTCGTGATCCTACATTTGAAAGTCTGTAGTCCACTCTTGTTATGACATCGACGTTCGCGTGGGAAAATACTAATTGAGCGAGGAGACAAAATTCCAGAATAAAAATATATATTTAATGTTAAATGGATCCTTCACTTTGGAAGTATGAACCAGTCTCATACGGCCTTGACTTGGCAAAACAACGCGTACGTACTTGCTACCTGTGGCCAAGTCAAACCCTTTCCAAAGGCTGCTATAAATTTGCAACGAAATTCCAGTGCAGTTTAACTCACTCACAGCTGGGAATGAAAGTGATGGTACTAAGGAAAGTGGTTCTTTCAGAGCATTTGAAATTATTTGAGAATTTTGTTGTAGGGTTATATGAGAATTTTGCAAGGAGATTACAGTGCAGTTCAATTCACTTACAGCTGGGAAGGAAAGTGACGGTACTCAGAAAAGGAAAGCAATTGCATTTAAAATTGTTTGAAATTTTTATTGTAAGGTAGCTTATAGTATATGAGATTATTTGTTGGATGGATTTTAACTTTTAAAATTCAAAAATATATATTTAATTGTAGTTAGACTATAAGGGATATTCTAACAGAGTATCCCTCTGGATTTCAAGGTGTCTATCTCACTCAAGCACAAGATCTTCAAGACTACAAGGTCCAGTCATACATTGAACTGCATGGAAGACATGAAAATGAAAGGAACGAGGGACACAATGTCACTTAGAGGTCCGCGGCCCAGGCCTCTAAAGGTTTCTAAGGATTCTCACAAGTGTGTAAAGAAACCTGTGATTATTTATCTCCGATCTCCTGAGGTAATACACACGGAACCGGTGGATTTCATGGCTTTGGTGCAGCGTCTTACCGGCTGCTCTTCCTCTTCCTCTTCTGCTCAACCTATGGGGAATTCTAGTAAAACTGACCTGAAGGTGGATAGTCAGTATGTTCACCCTGTACAAACAAACCCTCTTGGTTTCAATCTTCTTGTGCCCGATGATAATGATAATGCACTTGGTTGGGAAAAGGATGAGAAACCCTACCAAATCATCCCCCCTCCAATACGTCCAAATGATTACCCCTATCAAGTAATTTCTCCCCCGTGGTCTTCCCTAGCAGAAGAGTTAGAGTTCGACATGCTTTGTTATCCCCAGATAGACTTATTCTCTTCGCCCTTTCCCCAACCAGTACATGACATCTCCTTCACGAAATCAGAATTACAGCCCTTCAATTCCTTGTTCGATGTGGACTACCTTTAAAATTAAAATATTACAGGTCAATACGCAGAGTCTTGTATGAATTAAAACAATGTCATTCTTCAAAATATAATTGACTCTCTTATTTGTATAGTCATCGTCAAATTAGACAAATGAGAACAAATATATTATTACATAATGGAATTATACTGTTTCATGGTTCAAACATAAATTAAAAAAATAAATTATAATATAAAATCACAATGAGAAGGAAGAAGTAAAGAGAGCAAGTAAAAGTAAACAAGAACTAATGCAAATAACATTGCAATGATAAAAATTAATTCACCTATAATTTAGGGTTGATGAAGCTGAGTGCAGTGGATACAATGTTTAAATAGTACTCAATGGAGTTTCAAACAACAATATATATGAGGTTGATATCATATAAATGGAGTTTCTATGAAAAATTAATATGAGCTTAGGTCTTCATTTTTGTTTTTGAATTTTTGAATTATTTCATTTTTATTTTTATTTGTATTTTTTAATTAAACTAGAAATGTAATAGGGTGTTGACTAATTATTCTACTAAAGTCATGACAAGTTCATACATTTTATGGTATAAGGATTACCTATCATGAGCACAAAGTATAAAATGTAGGTGTATTAGAATATGAAAATGAATCGGGTGTTTTAATGTAGTTGTAGTCACCATTCATAGGCTCACGTATATCATAACTCTAGAAGATAGATGAATCTATGGGGTCCATTGTATAGTAAGAGAACGCCTCACTACTTGTGTTCACTTTGGAACATGCTAAACTATTTTTGATGTTTTTTTTTAACGTAGTATAGTAGATAATGGAATTTGTGAGTCTAGAATGAATCTTTGATTTTATAAATATTGGAAGATTGACTGTCTAGGAGAGTTAGCTAATTTACTTTGAATTGGGTGTATAGAGAGATCTAACATAAGTGTAATAATTAACTCCACATAATGCTCATGAATAGTTGTAACAATCAACTGTGGTGGTGGTGGAGGAGGTGATACCTATGCAGGGTATTGTTATATTGAAATTTGAATAATAGTATGGAATTTAAGCAAAATATCCCACATTTGAGATGATATGATTTTGTCTCATATATCAAAATTCATAGAGATGTTGGTTGGAGATCTCTCCTCCTAAAAGCATGTGAAATATTAATCCATTTATGTTCATCATTCAATTTTGTAAATAAATTTATGATAAGAACCTAACATTCTAGTAGCAACAACAACTTTACCTGTCAGAATAGGCTAGTAGGTGATCTTCTGGTAGAGTGAGTACACAAGTATTCTACAACAATGATCCTACTTGTATTCAAAAATATGCAATAGGATGTGCACCAATTGCCTGATGTATTGAACGGCCTTGCTTACCAATTATCTTCTCTATTACAATAACCTAGTGAAGAGGAATATAAAGGAGTAGATGGAGTTAACTCACAAAAGACCTTATGTGGGACTATGTATAACTCACTGTGGAACTCATAGGAGAACTCACAGTGGAACTTAGTTGAACTCTAGATAGAATTCTAGATGGAACTCACCCTCTCACCTACTTAACCTCTTATCACACCTAAGTAAGCTAAAGCTACATGTGTAGGAATTATCTATTTAATAAATAAATAAAATAATTAATATCCTACACCAACACCCCCCTTAAACATAGTTTAAGTGGGAGGAAAATAAAATATGGGTCCTGACAACAAGATCTGATGAGGTACTCATGTATAATTGAACTCTCAAAATTAGATTAAAAGGAGAAAACATAGTGTGAAAAAACTCCCCCCCATAAAAGAGAGACAAAGAAAAGAAGTAAGGACTAGAAATCCCATTTCAATAGCCTCTCGGCGCCTCCATCCTCTGCCGCTCCCCCCGCCCCTTAAGCATAACTTAGGTGGGCTATAAAATTGGGTCTTGGCAATGAGGCATGTTGAGATGCCCAAGTACATAGCGATGATCCCAGTATCCTACAAAATATGAAGGATGTGTGCCTTCACAAAGAAGAAAGAGAATGTATGCCCATAATTTAGTATGGCAAATGTTGTAGTAGGTCCTTTTGTAACAATTGATGTCTCTTCCTTTTGAAATAAAGAGACCAAGACCTATCAAATTTTTGAATTCTCATTCAAGTGGAATGTAAATAGAAATCATGATGTAGATCTCTGAAAAATGCTCAAATGTGTCAAAGTTTGATCAGATATCACATGACTAATTGTATAAGATAGCAATGAAGAATCATATAATGAAGGGGAAATAATAGCCAAAGAATAATATCGGCATAGAACATTCGCTGAAAGAATATCCATGGGAAGAGGAGAGCAAGGCTTAATAACCATCAAAATTGAAGACTAATCTACAAATGAAGAATTCAGATCTACAAGATGAATATCCACAAGAGCATACGAGTCGTCAATACTTTCATTATGTATATTATCACTGAAATCAGTAAAGTCCTTCAAAATGCAAGTCTGTGCAGGCTCTGCAAGAGCAACAATCTACACAAAGAATGGATGTAGAATCTTCAATAAGATAACTAATGTATGGTAGAATCTTGTCCTATAGTGGGGCCTTAATAGAAGGAAGAACACTATCCACCATGGATGTATCATCACAAAAAATAAAATCATGAGGAGAGAGTACAATAGTCTTAAAAGAGACAATAGGAAGTGGGCGAGGTGTGACAAATCTTAGTAGGATCATCAAAAAGACTTTGTAGTATGCTCCAAATAGTGTAGGGACACTATGTATATTCCACATGGTAATGAAGATCCATAGAAACACATAGTAATAAAATAAAAACCTTGTCACAAGTATTAGCCCACTTATCGAACTAAATAGTATCAGTGGATGTAGGAATCTATCCATATAGAAATGAAATATGATTCTTATGTGTGAGCAAGTATTCTATGTAAGCATGTCACGAAGAATAATTATCCTTCCCAAGGAGGATCAATAGACACAAACTAACTCTCTTCATCTGGAGTTTCTCAAATTAGGTTGACATGATCAAGAGAAGACACTAGGGAAAATACTCTACAATGAACCCCTTAAGCACACTCATGAATGGGACATCGAGCACAGTTGAGAATGCACCCGAATGAGTAATCAATGTTGGAGTAAGGGAAAATAATGGTGCACACTCTATAGATGGACTTTGAACTAGGCCGAAAATGAGTCCATACATATGAAAGCAATTAGTGCACGAAGTATGCTGCAAAAAGTAGTAGGCCCCACAACCCCCCAAAAAATAACATTTTATAACTTTAGTGCATTTTATAATACAAATACGACTAATGCATGAGAGATTAAAAAATATGAACTTTTTCAAAAGACGGTGCCTAATTTTGAACTACCGATCAAAAGTTATAACACAATACATTTTCCGCAAATGAGGTTTATTTAATAAAATTGCACTTAAAAGTTTAAAACGCTTGTCCAAATTAATTGTAAGGGGGTCTTCCAACCACTCGTTGGAACCATAATAGAGAACCTGACCTCCTCTAAACAACAAAAAACAAAAATATCTTAGCCCATACATTTCTACATGCACTTCTCCAAAAAAACACTTATATAGAAAGTGTTTTAATTGTTAAAAATAAAACTATTTTAAATAAAATTAAAGCAAGTTTTAATTTTTAATATATTTTGAAATGAAAAACAGCTCTTTAAAAATGGTTTAAAATAGCATTAAAAAAAAAAAAAGGGGCAAATTTTTAATGTTTTTGACTTTTACCTTGGAGATCATAGAAGCGCCGCCGTTATGCATGCACAGGTCAGATCTATAAGAAAACAAAGTTTGGGCGCTGTAGATTGGAGCTTCACAGGACGATGATTTATTGAGGCACCTGAAGATCAGCATCAAGAAGCAATAGTCCCACATCGTTTTGCTGATGCTGCATATACGGAATCCAATTTTAAGGTTTTCCGTTACCTGTAAGGGTCGCATGGCATGGGCGGAATGAGCCTTTAGGCACTGTTCTCACTTTTGAGGCAGATCGAACAGAAATTAGAATAAAATACAGCTCTCCCGGCCTTTGAGACGGACTTCAAAAGCCCCTGCAGTGAGAGCGGCACCCAAGCTAACAGAGGCATTCCAGGTCGTTCGGGGGTCGAGTAGAATCGTTTGACTAACCGCATAAGATCATGCGTAGCTTGAGTTTGCATGGAGCTCGAATCAGCTAATTCCCGTCTACAGAAAACACCAAATACCATGTAGGAGAGTGATTTCACTTCGTTAGAACGCTAGTGGGATTAAGCATGCATAGTGAGAGATAAGCATGGACAGTAAGAGACGAGCCCAATGCTCTGCATAGGCGTAGATGAGGCTGTTGAGGCCCTATTCCCACAGAAAGCCTGCTAAAAATCATGCGGCCAGGCTATGGCTTAACGCCAATGACAGCGTTTATGACTCCTTGCAGATCTCTAAGCAATTGTTGACTTGATCGCTCAGCATGAATTTTTTTTAATCCGTATTCACGTATGGCTTGCAAGGCTGCCAAAAATATTGTCTCGATTTCTTTGAAGGTCAATCTGAAATCTAAACAATTTCTAATAAATTGTATGCAATCCTAAAAAAAACCAATCTAAAATCAAGCAGTTAACTACAAAGGTAAAAAAAATCAATGAATGCAAAAGGCCGTTTTGAAGATTCAGTGAACACGAAGCAAGCAAAAGCCAAGGACAATTATTAAGAAAACCGTAGATGAAACATTCAGATCTGCAAATGTTATCTCAACAATTTACAGAGAATACAAAACAGAATATCTACTCACGATTTCAATAATGAACAACAAAAAACATTATGGTGTTGGTTACCAGATAGCCACTCTGATACCATGTCAAAATAGGCAAGTAGGTGATCTTCTGGTAAAGTGAGCACACAAGTACTCTGTAACAATGACCTTGCTTGCATTTAGAAATACGTAAGAGGATGTGCAACAATTATCTGATGTATTGGACTGCCTTGCTTACCAATTATCTACTTTATTACAATAGCCTAGTAAAGAGGAATATAAAGGAGGAGTAGAGAGAGTTAATTCACAGGGGAAGTCATGTGGGACTGAGTGTAACTCACTGTGGAACTCAGTTGAACTCCAAGTGGAACTCACCCTCTCACCTACTAAACCTCTTATCACACCTAAATATGCTGAAACTACATGTGTAGGAATTATCTATTTAATTATTAAATAAAATAATTAATATCATACAACAACATTACTAAGGAAGTGGTCCCATGGGAGAGGGGCTCCTAAATTTTTTAAGGGGGTTGTGCAGAATGAATTTAGGAGTATTTGTAGCAAAAGTGGTCTCATGGAATAAAAATTCTGAATGTATGCTGCAATTTTATAGGAGATAATATTTAAAATTATAATATTTTTATTTATAATTAAAGTCTACATTACTTTTTGTCCATTCATATATTTACAATTGTTAAAATATCTTCTTACAAAATAGAAGGACACATGGAAAGTCTCAGGCCCCCTTTTTCTCCACCCTCTTAAACTTTTCCCCTAAAAAATAGCGACCTTACTTTTATAAAAAGATTCTAAAATTTCCTTTTACCATCCTTTTCATTTTTCATGGGGCTACCCGCTCATTAAAAATTGGAGGAACAGCTCCCTCCATGAAATCCTTGCTTAAACAATTAATAATATATTATGATGGTTGAACATGCATTAAGCATGGAAGCATTTCCCCCATTAAAGAAGAACTCATTATCAAAATGCATAGTATCCTTGGAAATAGGTACTAGCACAATTATGCTTAGATCAGATGTAAATGATAGATCGTGGCATTTATAAAAGTTATAATTGTGACGTTAAGTTGTGTACTTATATGCAAATGGTCACTCATCTCAGAGAAACTGCCAGGGTGAACAAACAATGTAACCAAGAATTGTTGGAACAACCAAGTGATAAAAAAACTCCAATAGAGCGGATCCAATGCTTCCGAAACAAAAGAAAATAGTAAAACATCCTAATATTCATCTCATTGTACAAAAGATCATAATATAATCAAAAGTGTTTGTATGTGATAAACTTCAATGAGAATAGAAAAATGCAGCAGCAAGCCTTTGGAAAATAGCACTTCAAATCACCAAGATTTCAAATTAGAAAATCATGCTGCAAAAAATAATATCAAGTATGCACAACATATGAGAAAAAAACTGGTATGCACTTACAATCCCTCCAAAAACCAAACACATATCCTTCTATCATAGACCAACAAATTACTAGCATGACAAGATGCTTTTCAAATGTAAAATTTGAAATTAAAAATTATATATTCACAAGTATAAAGAATTTTATCGATTCTATAAAACGAAGATCCAACTTAATCTTCTCTTTAGGCCTACAAGTTTTTATCATCAGAGGCATTCAACGCAATGTTAAACTTCCTCCAATAAATTGATAGCTCATGTATAACCTTAGACTACTGATGCCAAAAAAAATAAAAACCCAAGCTAAAAAAAATACGATATGCACTAAAAACTTGCTTAAAAAGTAACTCATTATCTCTGTATTGTAGAAAATGAGGGAAGGAGATATAAAATCAGATTACCAACACAGCAAGATGCTTTGCATACACACAAATCAATATAGAAACTATGCATTTATAAGTAAAAGGAATTTGCAAATCAGTCTTCTAAGTTGTAAGCTTTTGTCAATGAAATTCTCATTATAATAGTAATCATCTTCTTAAAAATTGATATTTTATATATAAATTCATATTATTGATGGCATCATTCATTCATTTTTAAAAAAAAATCACAGTATATCTATAAATAAAAATTAATATCAAATATGTATCAGAAAAGGAAGACTCTCATCCATACAAATATTATTAATGACATTTAAAATTGTGGCATTCTATATCTGCCAACACATCACCGACTGATTTGACATTTTAAAAATGGCAGATAGATCAAAGGTTGAATAATTTTATTACAGAATATAATACTTTCATTTATGTCCCTGCCAACTGGACAATCTACACAAAGTTTTGTGACTGAAATCCAATGGTACTTTCCTTGTAATAAATCCAGCCATTAAAGAAACGGTTAATAATCTCATCATGGTAGTGGTAGTGCGGAAGCTTCCTCTCGATGACGGCGAGGCATAAATGATTGTCGTCGACCAGTAAATTGAATCACCATTTTGAAAACCCACACGGACGGCAACAAATTTAATGTAAAAGAGGCTCTGCTTATGGGAATGGGAAATTGGATTCATGATAGGTCGTTTGGGAAAGTATTTATTGGAATATATTCTCATGTTATAAGGGAGTTTTTGATTTGATTTGGAGTTTCAGTTGTGAATACCAATTAATGGTTTTATTATGTAACTTTTATATATTATTATTTTTAATAATATATGATATTTTGAAGTATTTTTATAATGAATATATGTTTAGGGATTTTGATTGAGAGAGCTATACAAAATGACATGTAAAAAAATGATATCGAAAAATATTTAGATATATATGATCTTCGTCATTTTCACCCCCAGGCAGAAGACCACACAATATTTGTTAGGGATAAAACAAAAGCTTGTGAGATTTATTTATTTTATTTTATGTAAATATTATATATATCTCATGTTCATATTGATTCATAACCAAGATTGTCTATATTACTTTGGTATAATTTTCTAGACAACATTTTAAATTAAGTAGGCTGATCTATGGAAGTAGATCATGTGTTATAAATTTGCCAAAATTTGAATTTGTTCTTAATAAATAAACGAGTGATTGAAATCATCTTATCATCACAAACTTAATAATTACTTATCAAGCAATTATCTAGGCACTTTTGGACAACTTCATATCCATTATTAGTGTTATGCATTTTCTACTTTTCAACATGTGATTTCTTTATACACTTTGAGGGTTTTGACAAATCAAATAGCCCAACATGTGATTTCTTTATACACTTTTAGGGTTTTGACAAATCAAATAGCCAAATACTAGCCTTATTTACAAAGTCCCCCAAACCAAACACTTAATATTTTTTATTTTTATTTTTATTTTTATTTTTATTTTTTAGCTAAGGTAACTAAGGTATGCCCCTAGATCAAAAAAGTAAAATGAAGAATACCCTGGGGATTCAACCTTGCAGGAAGAAATACCATGCTAAACAAGATTTGATGTAGACCCACCAAGACATTTAACAAGGTAGTATTTGCTTGGTTGGGCTTACTTAAAGAAAAAACCACCAAAATACTAGCACAAAAACCATCCACAAACTAAACTAGTAATAAATTAGAAAAAGTTTCAATTATTACATCAATTATACAACCTACCCAACCTGGTTTGAACAAATTAGATATCAAGGCACCAACATCTTTCCCACACATGCAGACTAGGATCCAAAAAACCATCTAACAGACCTCACATCATTCCAACATAATTACTTTTGCATCTAGAGGTAGGTTACCTCAAATTCATGCCCAACCCTTGTTGTTTGTCTCTCTTCACGCTTGTCCTCAACTCCCTTTACATAGACCTGCTCCCCTTCCTCCTCTTCATCACCACAACACACAAGGTGGAAGCCTATCCCAAGCCTAGCCACCAAGAAGGCTAAACTCTTCTACAATTTCATCAAACTATCCATAATTTCATGGTTATGGTCCATAGAAAAAAACCCTACTTAATGAAACAATGTTTTGAAGTCCATATGTTCTTGATGTAGTGTGGAGGAACCAACAACATTTGATAGAAATTTTGATCCACTGATCCCCTAAGCATCATAGAATACATTTACATGATTAATGGATTTCTTAGGGTTCATAATAAAATATTTTAGCACCTTCACAATCTCCTACTCCTCCAACTTGTTGACTTTAGCCACTACCTACCACATCTTCCATAACCAGATTCTCATTAGTGGGTAACAAATTTCCTTATCAATGTACTTTGTGAATTGAGTAGAGGTTGCCTACCCAGTCATCCACTCTAGATACATCACTTAATTTCCTTCTCTAGTATTTGGATGTCCTTCTACTTCAAGATTCACCCCTTTGAATTTTTCCATTGTTTCACTCAATAGCGGACCAAAATCACTCTTACCATCCTACTTTGTCTCCTAGGCCCCAAGTGTTGGAAATGGAAACTACTTAGAGATCACCACCATCTCAGTTTCTTAGAACTCAACTCCTAACACACATGAACTCTCAATCATGACACACACCACCCTCCACCATGATTGCTTGAAATGAATGTTCCTCTCCCAATGATATCTTGCCCTATGTCATTCACCACTCCTTACCCACCCACATTAAAAAAACACATCACAAAGGAAATTTCGCTTCCTTCTTTAGATTATACTAAAGGTGCCCCATAGGAATGAAAACTTCTTAAAATTTAATATTGATTCAATTTTCCAAGCTAAAGTTTCCATCTTGGGTTAATAATTTTAACAAATCATTGGGGAAGCGGGGAGTCTATTCCTTGTGACTCCCCTCATGATTTTATCTTAAATTTATGGTTGTATTTACATCCCAATCAACCATCACATTCCTTGCCCATTTCCTTTGTTGAAACTCCACAAACTTAAGGGAATCCCTCAATCCCTCCACTTCATCCAGAATATTGCCTATTTTTCAAGCGTTAGGCTTGCTTGACTATAGCGCATTGACGATTATCTAAGCATCTCCTTACACAATGAAATTATCCTATTCGTGCTCTATTGTAACTTCCATTTCTTTTAGTATGGCATGAGCCTTCTCCATATTAATTATTTATACTCTGAGATCTTAAGAATATATTACAATCGGTCACCCATCACACCCTAAAAAAACTCCCCCTACTCTCATCATTTTAGGGTTTATTAATGATGCCTCATGAGAGTTTAATTTTATTCATGTCACATCTAGGAATATCCAATGATGATTTTGCATTAACCCATGATCCTAACAACCCCATGTCCCTTATTAAAAATAAAAGTGTCATACTATTTATGGAACCAAATTTCTTCACTTGGATCTATGGCAAGGGCCTTCACCCCCCATGTCATCATCATCCTTTTAGAGTCTTTCTATTACTTTTCAAACCTACCCCATTTTGTGGGAATAATCTTTGACTATTTTTTTGCTCCTGTCTAGACATAAATTCTAGCAAACCATCATCATAATAGCTTCCCATATCTACTTCAAGCATGATGAATACAATTTAAACTTCCACTGAGAGAGAAAGATCCTGAGATTATTGGGGAAAGTGAACTGAATATCAAAGTTACCTTGAAATAGCCCCCACACTTCCCAAGTGAAATAGTAATGGATCATAATATGATCACTTGATTCCTCTTCTTCATGGTATAATTCACACATAGATGATTTGATGCATCTTTTCCTTAGTTGGTCAAAAGTTAAAAATATTTTGTGAGTCATTGTCCAAAGAAAGAAGTTTGCCTTAGGTAGGATTTTAAGATACCAACGATCTCCACATGAAACTTATTGTGTGTCAATACTTCCATTCTTAAAATAGTTTGGTAGGCCATGTCAAATGTGACCTCTACCTAGGGGTAGCCTTCCAAAATTAGACTATCTGCTTCTACTCTATCAGGGATCATAAAGTTATTTAGTTATAAAAAATTAATAAACATCAACTTTTGAGAGAATATCTGACCATCTTAGTTTCTACCACTTTCATCAAGAGCCCATCTTGTTTATATAGTATGCCACCTTTGAAACCCAAGAGTTCTCAACATAGTTCATTAGTGGAATTAATTTCTCATATTTCACTAGAGCATCATAACTCAACCAAGCATCTCTCCAATAATAAATACTTAAACCATTTCCAAGATTCCATCTAATCCCTAGGCGTACTACACTATGAGAAAAATTAAAAAAAATCCATGTCATCAATCCCTATGAAGTTTCTAACTGTGTAAAAAAGTTAATTTCCTCTTGAGAGTCTAGATATTTATTCTTAAAGAGTCAGTTCCATAAGTTCTCTTTGTAGTCATACATATTCTATATTAGCTTAGCCCCTAGGATTTTATTCATTATGTCCATTCTAAAAAAGTCCAATCCTCCCCAGAACTTAGGCAAGCAAATATAATTCCAAAGCACCACTACATACTTTATTTTCCCTTCCAATCCATTCCAAAATAAATATCTCTACATTTTTAAAATTTCATCCCTTATATTGCTAGGTATTTTGAAGATAATTAATAAAAAGATTGGAATTTATTATAGTGTGGATTGAATGAGCTTAATTCTACTTGCCACAAATAACCATTTTTATTTCTAGGACACAAGTTTCTATTCTAATCAGCTTACCATAGGCTACCAAAGCTCAGCATTGTATACTCTAATGAATAGAGGCACACCTAAATAAGAGCTTGGAAGAAAACTTTATAAAATAAAAGGATACTAATAAGATTTTATTTCATCCTCACCTTTGCATTCATGATGAATAGTTTTGACTTCTCCATACTCACTCTCTGTGTTGACACAATCTCATAGGAGTTCAATATTTATTTTAGATCCTTGGATACCTTATTTGATGGATCTCCAAGGAGAAACATATCATCAAAAAAATAAAGGCATGTGATACTTTACAAATTTACACTAAGGTTCAATCCATTCAACCTCCCTTTAATATTAGCCTTCTTCAGGGCTCCTCTAAGGGCCTATGTTACTTTAAGAAATAGGTAAGGGGATCAACTTTCCTAATTCCTTTGGATGAGTTTTAAAATGTCATCATTGTTTTTTGACCATCACTAAGTAGGAGGTTAAAAATATGAAATACCTCAACCAACATCTCCATTCCTCACTGAAATTGAACCTTTATAGCATCTAATATAAGAAATTCCAATTCATTATATCATACACTTTTACCATATCCAACTTGATGCACATAACTGATCATTTTTATTACTAGAGGGAGTGGAGGGTCTCATGAGCAATGACAATCCCATCTAATTTTTTTTGACCTAACATGAAACCTCATTATTCCTTGGAGATGATATCTTCCAAACATTCTTTCAATTTTCAAGACATCACCTTGGTTACAATCTCATAAAAAGTGTTACACTAGGAAATATGTTTGAAGGAATAAAAAAAAGGACACTCATATTTATTTGGAATGATGTATATAAATTTATTGTTTCACTCCTTAAAAATATTTCTCCTTTTCCTACAATCTTCCACTATATCTAAACATCCTTACGAATCAGTTCCCAAAAATGATGGGGAAACCATGCTTGGAACCCATCTAGGCTAGGGGCCTTGTTAGCCACTAGGATGAACACTGCCTTTCTGATCTCTTCTAATGAAGTAGGAGGCATCAACTTCTTATTCTAATCAAAAGAGACAAATTCTATAATAAATCAATGGAACTAGTGGTGGGCATCCTCCCTTGGCATCAACTCCTACTTCAATAGGTAATTATTTAAGAGTAAAAACTCCTTTTTGATATCTAATACATCTTCCAATTATATTCAATTTGGGGTGATAATCTTGTTGATTCTATTCCTATTCCTATAGAGAATAGTTATGAGGTGAAATAATTTTGTATTTATGTCCTCTTCATTCAACTAGAAAAATATCAATTTTTTTGCCAAAATGTCTCTTCAGAGGCTAAAATCTTATGTTGCTCCCAAAGGATACCTTTCAAAGAAGACAACTTCTTTGACCATTCCCCCCTTTTTAATGTATGTTGTAAGATCTTGAGTTCCTCCTCTAAAACTAATTTTATATCAAATAAGTTATGAAACTTCTACTTGTTCCACTTGAGGGTTCCATTTTTATCATCCTTTAGATTTTGGGAGAGGGTGAACAATCTAGAACCCCTCAATTTGTACTTATAGTATTCTTCAACAAGTTTTATGAAGTTTGGTTCTTGAAACCATATGAATTCAAACTTGAAAGGGTCCCCACATAATTTCAACCCCTGCTCTTTTTTAAGTAATATTGGTTAGTGATCTAATCCTGTAAAATCAATGAACTCTATCATGAAGGTGAAATTTTTTCCCAATATCTCTAAGTTGATTTATAATCTATCCAACCTTTACAAAATCAACTAGTCCCCTTGAAGCCTATTATTCGAGGTGAAGTTCCCCCCACAGGAGTCAAGAATAGACAATTTAGCTTCTTGACAAAAAGAATTAAAATCTCTTGTTTCTTGTGTTATCTTGATCTAACCACCTTTATTTTCCAAAATTCTAAGGGTTGCATTCAAATCCTACCATGAAGCCAATCCATATTACTATCACCCATATTTAAACAAAAAATATTATCCCATAAGGCCTTTTTCCCTTCGACCATCATCGAGCCATAAATATTTGAAGAGTAAGAAAAACCATTTCTTCTTTAATTATTTAAACATTAGATTGATTGTTTGATTATCTAAGTAAATTAGGCTGCAATTTCATACCTTTTGATTCCATAACATAGCTAGGCATCTAATAGATCCATTTGCATCTTCAAAGATCATGTCTACACCAAGCTAGCATGACTTCACTACTCCTTTGATTTTCTAAAGCAAGTGGATATTAGGCTTCCATGTCTCCACTAGACACTCAACCAAGTATCACTTATTAGAGGTCTGCAAGACTCTAAAATTCTAGCTTAAGATTTTCATAATGATCAGGTGGTAGAAGTACCTCTACCACCAAACTAAATTTTAGTGAGCTTAAACTAGCCCCCCTAATTTATGTTAATTTGAGTTTCATATTAGATCTCATTGTTGGACTTATTCTTTCCTTTTTAAATATAATTACCTATGGAAGGTTGGATCTTGGTTATGATAGAGCATTGCATTCAATTAGAATATCTGATATAAAACTAAATCTCTTTTAATTTTATGTTTAAAATTTTGGATGAAAGAGGGCTATCTTCCTTGACCACAACTACTTTCATCTTTAGATCCAAACCTTGATGGGTTAGAGGTGAGGATTTATTAATTAGGTCTAGAGGGTTCTCCATAAATACAACCATCGTAGTGTGGATTGGGGTGATATTTTCCTTAGAGTTAGATGATTTTTAATATCCACCTAAGATGAAGACTTGACAGACAGATAGTCATTCCACAGATCTTATCCACTTAACTCCTCTTCATTTAGGAGGAAATTATCAAGGCTATCATCCTTTAGGGATGAATCCAAAAAATACTTTCTTGGGGGGAAGAATTGAGTATGATATATCAACACAAGACATTATTACTTACTTTCATAATTATTCTTCTTTTTTTAAAGCTTCCAAAGACCATAATGTTCAAAAAACCTTATCCCAACCCTAACACACCTCTCAACACCTTACCTATAATCCTTCAAATTTATCCTTGAGTTAGAGTGAACCTTATTTGAATAAGTCTTTCCAGTGTGTCCTACCTATCGACAAAATAAACACTAAAATGGTAAACACTCATAATCTAGTTCTTGAATACAATTATCTCTACTTGAGGATAAATTAGTTGCTTGGGTAATACACTTGCCTAAGTCCATCCTTACACAAACTATTGCATATGATCATAATTATCTGAGGGGCATATACTATAAAACATGGACAAATTATCCAATTGTTTTTGCACAAAGTTTTAAAATATGCTCGCTCCAATACTTGGGGGGAATTTTATAAAATATGACCCACATGGGTATATCCTACATCCATTCCTGACCAAGATTTAAATTTATGGACAACCTATAATAATACATACCTGTGTTCCATAAGAACCAAGCCCCCTTTAAGATAACATCTATTTTTGTAGTCGGGTAAAACAAGACTTAAAAGAAGCCCTTAGTTAAAAGTTTGATCTTTACCCTAGGGTAATGCTTCTAATTCACCCCCATCCAATTTTTAAAATCATCCTAACTTGGCAATGATACAACAAATTTGCATATCAGGGCCTTTTTAGTCAAAATTGAATATTTATCCTCTAACAATTGTCCATTCACACACATAATTGGTATATCTTCTAACATTTGAATATTCATCCCAAAATCCATTGAGACCCTAAGTCTAGGTCCCTCTTCCTTTGAACCTTATCCCCACTCATTTAGAATAGGCCGGGATTAAAGCACACAGTTTAAACCTCCAAGCTTATCCACTTCCAACATAGAATTCACTCGTAGAATGCTCCTCAAAAAATTATGTTAGTACCATATCAATCCTCTTAGGTTTTAGGTGAATATTGAACTTCTATTTAATCTCCTTGATCAACATCCCTCCACTATAGAATTTATCTTGTCATCCCTCCTCAGTCATTTGAAACTTCCCCAAGTGCTCCTCTTGGGCCAATCTCCTCTCCTCCTCATCCACCATACTCACCAAGTTCTTCACCAATCTCACATCTTTTCCTGGTCCCTAATTCCTATTATTGCTTCATTCTTCCGTCTACTTAATCACTACACTCGACATCCTTTTTTTTTTTTCTAATTTCACTTACTAATCTATAT
>JARHVA010007896.1:85000-250000 GCA_037957365.1 Torreya grandis
TTTTCCTAACACAATGCTTCAATATGAAGGTAGAATGTAAAGTATCCTTGAAGTTAAATTATTAATAGGTATGATAGTGGAAAATATTAACCATATTATGCAATTTAAAACACAAAAAGGTATCATTTACACTTCATATAACCTATTATAAAGTAGATTACTCACACCAAGCATGAAAGAGACAGATGAGTGCAAGGAAAGAGAACTACCACTTGTCACCCAAAAATAGACTAATTCACACAATTATTCAAGAATTTTAGAGACTAAAAATAGTTTAAATATTAATTTCAAAGGAAATATTAGTATTCAATTTATTATGGCTTCACCATACCAGCTTGTTTATGTGATACAATGCTAAAAGAGGTAGCTTATATAAAGAAATGAGGAAGAAGGGGTGTCAAGGAGGGAGATTTCCAAGTTTCCACAAGAGTTACAAATAATAAGGTACTTTGAGAATGGTATAAAAATTTCTATAAGGAAAATTTTCCTCCTTTGAAGATGATTCATCATCTAAGTGGTTTAATATTTTGATTACTTGCTTGATACCTTGGTATTCTTCTTCAAAATTGCCCTTCTTTGCATGAAAAAAGTGACAAATGGGTTTATTGATCATTATTTAACCATTAAATGCCTTAAAAAAATTTATTGACACTTATAATGAATTTTTAAAATCCCTTATTCTAACATTTCAATTGCAATCATCACCCAACTCCTTAGGTATCTTGAAACCCCTAGGTCTACTATGCCTAGCCTTGCCCAAATAGATCAAAACTTGATTTCAATTTCATAAAATAACTCTATCTCCATCAAAATAATTATCATACCTTATCATATCTGAATCAACTCATTTGGGTTCATCAAACAACCCCTAAAACTTCATATTGTTGCCCAATCTCTCGTAAGCCTTCAAATCCTTATAGCCCTATAAACCTATAAATATCCTTGTGTATAAGAATGTAAAAATATTATTGGAAAATAGGGAATATATTTGAGTACCTAGTATCCCTTTACATCTCAATTCCAAGTTTCATGACCTGCAACCAAGTGGAAGTGTCCTTTTTTGTTGTTTTATCTCCCTAATTAGGCCTCAATTACGCTTCCATGCCTAGAAGACTGAGTTTCTTCTCCATACCTCTTCCACACATGTGAAACCAAAAAAACACATGTGATTAAATTTAACCAACATATAAATAAACTCCAGTCAAAATTTTAGGTCTTGAAACCTTGTGTAGGTATGAGAACCATGAAATGGTCCAAGAAACTAGTCCTTGCTTAAGTCTTTTTTCAGATTGTTTTAAAAAACCAGAACTATAGGTTTACATTAAATATGAATTTTATGTAAATTTGGGCTTTAATATGTATAAAAAAAAACAAAAATAACCTCCCCAATAGTTTTTAAGTGTTCCATTTCTCAAAACCTTACAAAACACCTTAAAATCCTATAAAACATGGCATTAAATACAGTCCATAAAGTTTTAGGTAAAATAAAAGTAATAGTGAGAACCTTCATGGATTATATAATGTTATTTGGGTAGTTAAAATATCAAAAAAAAAATCATATAATTCATAGTGGAGGCCAATCTTTCACATCGAGTCCTTATCAGGGTTTTAAGAGGGTTTAAGGTGATTTGAATTCTTATCGTTTGTTCATAAAACTTGGGGCCTCAAATCCTGAATAAATTCCATAAATTTAAGTTAAGATATTCCCATAAACTATATATAATTGATAAGGCTCCCATGCATCCTATCTGTACATATCCAAGCATGTGAAAGTGCATCTCAAGTTGTAACTAGGCCATTGGAGAATACTCTACCATCTTAGCCATTGTTCATAAAGGTTTGAGACATAAAGAAACAACTAAATCTAAAAGATTTAAGTATGAGTACTCCTTAACCATATATTAAATCCATTTGGTTCCATGCATAGTGTCAAGGTTACACAAATTGAGAGAAGGTTGGTCTTGAATTGCATTCTTGCACTTAAGGAAGCTCAAGGAGATCTCATAGGCCTAAAAGGCACTTTTATTATCTTTCAATATCCATGGATGTATATTTAGGGTATATTAAAACATTTTACACTTACCAATACCCTTATGTTCTCATTTTATCCTTATCAAACCAATCTTATAATGACTATACATATAGGTCTGTCTGTGTAGTCTTAGGCTTACTAGGCATAAATAGGACTTTCAACATTACCATCTTCTTTGTTGAGTTGAAGGATATAAATTCATATTAAAATTATAACATATTTTTCATAATTTTAATCTTCCCCTTAGAATACTTTTTCTTCAAAATAAAGCAGGTCTCTTTCACTTGACTAGGTAGACAGGCCTATAGGTGTCATGTTGACTGTGTGTATGCAGGGGTTTAGAGAGTCATATTTGGGTCACTTATTATAATATTATTTCAGATATATATATAATATAAAATTATTCTTTTTAACTTTTTTTCTCTCCTAAACTCCCATCTCACTATGTGTATGGCATCCTCTTTTCAATTTTGGAAATAACTTGACTGTAATCCTGTAAGTGGTGATTAGAGTTTTGAATGTATATTAGAGTCTAGAACTCTTATACAAGTTATTAAACACCTCAATAATATTTATCACAATATTGGTAATTTATAACCCTTTATTGATCCTCTACACATTTTTAATAACCATATATCTTCACATACATACACTTTTTGAAGTATGGCTGTAGATGATGGTTGAGAGCCTTTTGAATGTGAGTCTTCAAAAAATTGGTTTTATTCAATTATGGTCATTGATACCCTGAAAGAAATCAAACCTCATTGTAATTTATCTCTAATTATCCTACAAGGTTTATCAATTTTTTATAGCATTTTCAAAACCCTGCCTTCTTGTCTTCATACATAGACCTGTGTATGAGTGCCTAGGATTATGAACTCAATTAATGGCTATGAAACTAGTAATTTCAATCCTATTTTAAATATCAACTATCTTAGGTGTTAAATTGGCCTTTGAATAATCTCTTAACTAAACTAAATCATGTTTCCACACCTATCTTTTTTACATTACCATTATTTTTTGTCGAAAATAGAGGTTTGTAACCTATAGGTCTACCTTCTTTGCTTGGATGGACTATTGAAGATAAATTATTGAGTATTATTCACTTTTATTATTATATCTAATCATTTCAAATTCCTCTCATCTACCTCAATATACTTTATATCTCTTGCTATCATTATACAATCTCAAATTTGGCCATTCATATGTACAGGCCTGTATAAGGTCAACTCATGTGCAAGTCTTTATGTATGAAAGTTGGATTCTATGAATTAATTAATGATACTTCATGATTGAAATGGGTTTGTCAAAATCAAATGATTATTTAGGATCCTACAACATATATCTCATTTTTTTAAAGCATGTTTAGCATGAGACATAAGACTTCATGAATGCTCACCTACATGTCTATAGACCTTTGAATGACTAAAACACCTTCCAACCCTTATTTGGGAATAAATTTGGACCCAATTATCAATATCTTAGGTTTTAAACTTGTTAAATTTCATATTCACATATTATCAATTGGATTTTTATTGCTATTTGGGCCCAAGTTTATAAGTCATGCTTGTAAGATATTGTTCATGCACTGTACCTTGCCACCACTATATGATTATATACAAAGGATCACTTTTCAAGAGGATATAACATGAATAATGTGAGAGTGATAATTTTTCCATGAATAATGAGTCACTTGGAAACTTTTGATAATGTCAAGACACTAAACCAACTAAAAACACTTGTAGTTAGGGTGGTATGTTCCATATGCTTGAGACACTAGTTTCCTTGATGAAGGTACCTCATGAGGTTGAGTTTATTGATGAAATTAAAATTACAAGGACTAATTTTATCTCTAAATACATCTAAAAAATACGTTCTCCTCCATTGAAATTTGAAGTGAAGAAACATGAGACAAACTAGACCCTGCTTGAATGAACAAGACATAATGACCTCCATTCACTCTTACTAAAT
The DNA here is from genome assembly GCA_037957365.1 of Torreya grandis. Taxonomy (NCBI): domain Eukaryota; kingdom Viridiplantae; phylum Streptophyta; class Pinopsida; order Cupressales; family Taxaceae; genus Torreya; species Torreya grandis. The sequence goes on from JARHVA010007896.1 coordinate 89,004, forward strand.
GTTAATAAATGATAGGGGATGAACATAAAAAAAATTTACATAAAATTAAATATTAATATAACCCCTTCCTCTAACAAAAATATCATCCCCCAACTTTCTCTTTCTTGGCCATACCTTGCATTTGAAATTTGTCTTTATGAGCTTGTGAAGGGAGAGATGGAGGAGAGAGAGTTATTTTCATATATATAACCTAAAAATTCATTATAAGAATTAATATAATATTTTAAATCTGAATAGGCACCTCTTAACCATTTTCACCTGAAAAAATAATCTCTCAAGTCTATATAAGTGCCTATAACTACCTGCAAAGGAGTATTTATCTCAATTTAGGCATTGAAATGCAATTTTATCATTATATGTCCATGTTAAAAACATTATTTGACATAAATAATGTTAAAAAACTTTTTAATTTTTTTTTCCTTTAGAATATTACATACAATTCATCCATTTTGGCCTAGAAAGATGACAAAGACTTTGTGATGTATAACAGCATAATAAAATGATAATGCATGAATATATGATTTTTAAGACATAAAAAACACCTTATATAATCATACGTACCCATTTTAAACCTTGAAAATACATGATAATACATTGATTCATGAATGACTCTTAAGACTATACAACTACAGAAGAGACCCAACCTTAATCAATGCTAAAAAGGGATGTATTTGACCACTTTGAAGACATTATAATATTATTACAAGACCATAACAACTATATACAATCTTTAATAACCCTATGAATTTTATTTAACCTATAGGGATTGTCCATTTTGATCTGGGGGTCAAAATTGGTTAACAATTACTCTATTGAATGGACTAACGATGATCATTGTATGATTACCAATGATAATTATGTATATTATTAATATGATTGGGAAGACAATGATTATGATTATATTTAAAAAGAAACATAAAGTGAGGAAGAGGAGGAATATATTAATTTGGAAATAGAATGGCCTAGCTCCCCTAATTATTTTTTTTACTATTCTCTTAATCATACATTAGAACAAGAGGAACATAATAATAATGCACACCTGTTACAATTCCTCCCATATTGCATGAGCTAAAATCTAAATATTTTTTATTTGAAAATACACTTCACTTATATTTACAATATGCTACTTCACTTCTTTTCATTACGTCATATAAAATACAAAAGCATGAGAATAATGAAAAAAACATAAATAAAGGCTACGATAATACTAATCTTACATGTATAGACACTTCCTATGATATATTTAATATAAATGATATAAAATTAGAATGTGATTATCCTTTTCTCTCTCTAGACAATACAAATGTAGAATGTGATTCTCTTTTTCTCTCTATAAAATGCAAATGATACAAAAGTAAAGTGATTATCCTTTTCTCTATAGACAATGCAAATGATAAAAAATAAATTGTGATTAGTTTTCACTCTCTATACAATTTAAAATATAAAAAACTATAATGTGATTCTTCTTTTATCTCTCTATAAACAACATGTGTTACAACTCTTGTATCTCTAAAAACACAAAAAGAGGTTGTAGTCATATAAAATGTGAAAATTGGTAACTTGAGTGTGGCTTCTGACACCCAACCCATAGGTCCATATTGCTTGCTCTCATGACCCTCATAGGCTTCTTTTCACTAATTCCCAATCATTTTTAGCCTTCAAAACTTGATCCCAACTAAGATATACTACTTTTCCTATGGTAAATCCACCCCCCCAGGTCCCATACCCTCAGGACTATAGCACCCAACATGGACTATGGCACTAGGCCCTCTAGTGTCCATTTCTAGCACTCCTATCCAAATGCATTTTTACCTCCAATGGTCAGTTTCTTCCAGATCCTATCCCCCTTCTTGTCAGCCTAATGTGATCACATTGAACCCATGAGCAATATATCCCTATAAAATCCCATTCAAAGTTCATTTAGAAGGGTTTGGCAATATTACAAAGCAAGCAAGAATACAAGCAAAACCACTAAGGCAATCTTCCCTATTCTCTACATATAGCCGACTAATACTACTATAGGATTATTCAAGTACTTAAACCAGTCCCTAGCCACCTCAAGCACATTAAATTTAGCATTTTCATCTTGATACACACTATTTAACATATCACATCAAGTGGGAGAACTACATATGGCTTGATCCCTCTTCAATGTATTGGTATGTAGGCAGTGTGCCCACACAAGGGGTGTAGATAGATGTTTAGTGCATCTTACACACACTAACCCCCATATTTTCCAAAGTTTATCAAAGAACAATGGAGTCTAGGGTTTGAAGACTGAATTAGCTCTATAGGGAGTTTCATGAACATCCAATAGTTGAAATTTTACAGGTAGGCTCACACGGACACAATGAACAAAACTTAAAAAGCTTGGGTCTCTTTGACAATAATGGTAGAAGAAGACTATAGTGTTAGACCCTAGGATGTCCTATTTTAGTGCTCCTATCCAATCATAAAAGGAAGGCTAGATCCTACTTTCCAATAGTGTCACAGTCTTACGCAGTGAATTTCAGACCCTATAATAGTTGTCTCAGTTAGTTTCTAGCTAAGTCTTATTTTGTCTCCCTTATTACTATTTTTAGAAAGGTTCATATTATAGTTAAATTATACAAATTAGTAGCTTAATTATTGTATATGTATTTACTTATTTTATTACTCCAGACCCTTAACTAAATTATGAATAATACACCAATATTCCTAATTTTTTTAAATCATTCGGTGAACCTAACTTACTTCATTTACACATGAAAACCCTAGAAACCCTAGGGTAAATTTCCTACTGATTTTTCATAATTTTTTTTATTTTTTACCTTCATAATAAAATAAAAAAATAGTATTAAATTTTAAAATTCTATAGTCATTTTAAAATAATTTTATTTCAAACCTTAGTTGCCCATACTAAGTCTCGGTATTTTCCCAGTATTTTTTTTATATTTTTCTAATTTTTTACTTGTATATTTAAATCAAAAATTTGCATCAAATTTTTTAAATTTCTTAGTAATTTTAAAATCATTTCATTCAAAACCCTAATTGTATGTACTATCTCCTATTTTCTTCTTGAGGTATCACCTTACATCTAAAATCAAATTTCAAAAATGAATCTCACTTATTTTCATATATTTCATGCATTTCTAGAAAATAATAAGGAGACCATATGCGATGCTATCATGTACATCAATGATGAAGTTCACCATATGTTAGTACAAAGCTTCATTCTTTGCATTTCATGATTAATTATCATAATAAGGGATGATATTGCAAAATTTATTGCTAAAAATGTACAATATTTCAATATTTATTTTGCATATTTTCTCTCTCATGCAGAATAATTTCCAACCCTATTTTTCTAAACATGTTTGAATTGTTATGTTACAAGTCAATTTTTTTTATGAATTAGTGCAAAATTCCATGCTCTCTATCCCTTGTTTTCTATCTCTCATGTGGAATATTATTTATAAACATATTTATATACAACTCATAACTCTAATTACTTATTTAACATGTTATATACCTATTATTTGTAATTAAATTAAGAATAAAATCCTTACATACTTAGATGGTCCATTGTGTATGCTAAAAACCACTTATCAAGTTTCAATGTCATATCTTATGCATAGGAAAGAATTTACTTCTCCTCCTCTCCCCCAAGAGGGTGATAGTTATTTTCCCTCTAACTAGGTCCATGTTATCACCCCTATAAAAGGTGAGCTAATACATACTATTATTCATAATTCATACATGTAGATTATAGCTTCTTCAAAACCTCTTCAACATATGTGCTTATATGTTCAATTGAAATTAACTAGGGTTTGCACTTGTGAGACTCTAAGGGATCAAATAACCAATATGAGCAAGTTAATTTAATATTTACAAATTAAAAATTAGATATTACATAAAAATATCACAACATTAGAAAATCAAATTATAATACAAAAGCTTCAAAGGCACCCTGGTGCCAATCATGTATATGCACCTTCACCTAGTCAATTGGTTGCAAGCAATGTTACATATCAAAACAAGAAATCACAACAAAGTAACTCTAAAATTAGTGATTAAAAAATCATTTAAAGATAAAATAAGAGTTCAAGTGAGGTACTAAGGGAAAACATTAAATCTAAGTTGATCAAACTACCTCATCTACATTTAGTAAGAATATCTAGATATTATTATACATACTATAGAATGCATGGGCATCACACAAATTCAAGTTTGGCATTGAATAAACATATACAACAAATAATTGATAATGCAGACCCTATACAAGGTAAATCAGTCAATCAATCCATGGTAACATGGGAACACATTCATAAAAGGTCAAATTCAGAAACAATACAAAAGTGATTGCCAAAGCATAACTTAGAATAACAAAAGCATCAAAAAGCAAAATCAAAGAAACAAAAAGTACCACAAGCATAGATAAATAATGGAAAAGATGAAAATATACCTCTCCAAAATGAGGCTCAACTTTCAAATCAGTATGGGTTTGGTCAAAAATATCTACAACAATTTGATTATCAAGGCAAAGGGTTGGACAAGCATGCTCAAGGCATCACTACTCCTATTCTAGAAGATGATAATGTTTGTCACCAAGATTTGGGATTTATCAAACATCCTAAGGCAAATCATTCATAGACACAATTTATCAAAGGAAAATATCCAAATATAATAAAATTCAACACTAGCATTCCATTGGTTCAAGATCAAAATGATAATGATGAGTGGAACAATATAGGTTATTATGATTTCCAAGATACCAACAATTAATAAAAATATTCAAAGTCATATTCAAAACCATTCCATCATGCTTCATGATCACACATGATTCCTTTGTTTGATACAAGACAATATGACAGGGAGTCTCTTCTAAGACTCATTGGTTAGTATCATTTCTTCTTAGCCTACTTGTACATAGTTTCTCAGTAATTTTTTTGTACATAGTATCCTCATGATTGATTATACATAGCTCATATCAAAAATACAAAAACATTCAAATATGTCAAAATACTAATAACATTCAAATATTAAAAAATCTAAAAACATTCAAATAACTCCAAAATCACAAAAATATTTAATTTATATACATTATCCATGCTTTATATTTCTACTACCATGCTAGACTTACATTTTGTTATTCTATGCTATTATTTGTCAATTTATCTACATTACCATGCTTCCCTTAATCTTATTTGATTGTGTGTAGTGACATCTAGATCCTTGATTGCTTCACTCTACCCATTGAGGGGGCATCCTACTTCTACATTCGAGACATACATCAATATATCTACCCACTGGGGGCATCTTCTACATGAATACACCATCTAGGCTATGTCATTCCTACACCACATACTCTAGTTATCATGTTAATGTACAACACCTACTAGATTACATAGATTACTCTATCAATACTCTCTAGTATACAACACTCATGTATTTATTAACATATACCTAGTCTTGTATTATATGTCTTGCATACTTTCATTTGTAGCTTTGATTAGTTAGATACAATTATTTTTCCAGTATTACATGCTTTTATTTCTTTCTTTGCATAGATAGATGTGATTAGATTTATCAGTTCCTATTTTGTCTCAGGTATGTACCCTAGGACATTTACCAATGTCCTTTACTTTTATTCTTGTGTGTGCCTTAGAACATTTGCCAATGTTCTTTGCCTTACTCTTCTATGTGATTGTGGCTTTCATGCCAACCTTGCTTGATTCAATTGTTTATGTTTGTGTATGTGGTATTTAAACATGCCTTGTATGCTTGATTTCTAGTTTGAGTGACATGTGCCCATGTCCCTTGTTCGTTTGGCTCCTTGGCCACTCTTATATACTTCTTGCTTCTTGCCTTGTGTGCTTATTTCTTGTTTGTTTTTTCAATTGTTTGCAATGCCATGATCCACATCATGCATTATCTTGCTTTCTTGGATGCCATGATGAACATCATGCTACATCCCTCCTTGACAACTAAAAACTAACAATTAACAAGACTTCTAGTTCTAATTTAGTAGATTGCACATGCTATTACATTATTATATCTATCCAGGCATACCCTTGTTGATCTAACAATCTCTCATTACACACCATGCTATATCTTGAGATTTCTTGTCAATTATCATTGCTATATCATGTATCTTTGCAATATAACACACTTGTAGGGCTCTTTATTCTAAGGGAAGTCATTGTAGGGTCTCCATTCTTACCCTAAAAAGAGGGGGAAATAAATAGAGCTTTTGTCATAGAGATTAGAGCTCCTAACGGTCTAAAATTTAGCTTTCAAAACACCTAGAACAACAACTGGACTTCAAACCAGGTAGAATAGACCAAGGAGACAGTCAAAATTTTAGAAATATCATTAGATTTATCCTAGAACAATAGATACAAGATAAGAATACAACATCAAACCCTCTAGTGTCTAATTTTAGTGCTCCTATTCAAACAACAAAAAATTAGACTTTCTAAAAGTAGGTATAAAAGTTGGTTTAACTATAGTTTTGCATAGTTAGACCAGTTCAAAATCAGCCATTTCTAGTACACTTTTGCTTAGAGAATCTAGATATAGGGGGAATCATGCACAACATGATGGCTCTCACTTCTAGTTTTAAATATGGCAGTTGGTATAACTTCCAGATCAGAATCCATGTTTTAGACACCAGTGATTGGGGGTCATGTTTGCAACACATTTCTTTTCTTTTTGAGATCAATAAATTACCTAAACATTCTCAGTAGTTACATGCTTTATTCCATCTGTATGTGGTTGGAATCATTTTGGAGTGTTTTTCATACAAGCCTAACCTCCACATTTTTAGAGTGGCTTTCATATAAGCCTAGTTCTTAGTTTCATAGTGGCTTTCATACAAGCCTAATATCTACCTTTCAAAGTGGCCAAGAGTGCCCTATTTTCCAGCATATATTTGGCTATCCATGCCACATTGTCAGATTATAGAAAATTCATAGGCTTTAGGAACCAACTCATATGACACACATTTCATACCATTATTAGTTCATAGCTTCACTTCACGAGGTAATGATGGAGCCAAAAGACTAGTTAGCCTTTGTATTCTTGAGCCACCTAATTAGAGGGATTGGACACATAGTTCAAACATTGATTAACACATAGATGACTACCTAGATTCACCTAGTGGATGATGATGGAGCCAAAGGGCTAGCCTTTACATTCTTGAACCACTTTTGGGGAATTGAGGACTTAGTTCCATTCATGATATTAATCTTGGTATAACGTCATCTAACATTACTCAACATCATAATAGGTTTTTTATTGGTTTGTGTACTCGATGGGTGTATTCATTCCTTTCTCTTCCTCTCTCTCTTACCTAGATTTTATGTTATTATTTTAGATATAGCATATCTAGTAAGAATTGATCTACTATTTATTTTCTCTTACAAATTTATGTCGGGGAATCCAAGAACAAACACACCTTGTTCTGATCCCACTTGTTAGGATCTTGCTCCTCAAAAAGAGCACAATATGATTACCAAATACAAGCAATTAAACATGTGGAAATATCCAGAAGTACAAGTAACTAGAATTCACAAATAACACAGAATATGAGAGACAATATACAATCTTGTATTAACACTTGTACAGAAAAGAATATAATAAAGAGTTGCCACACTCTTCCACCTTACAAAGGCTTCCCACACCTCAAGTGTACAGTAATTCTTCTTCAAAACACTCTCCTACCAAAAATGGTCCCAACACACAACTCACACATAGAATTGGTGTTCACCTCTCCAACCAGTCAATAATAACCCTGCCAGTACACCAAGCACTCTATAGTACTTCAAGTTGATCTCCCATGAACCTGCAACCTACAATTCAATAGACCATACTTACACCTGTAGATCTCCTATGAGCTTGCAACAACCTGCAACTCAATGATCTTACAATGGAAGGATCTTCCTTGCCTTCCTTTCTAGCTCATAAATACAATACATGCCAATGGATCTATAAATAGATCCCAGACTTAAACAATAACTTAGAATCTTAGCTTACTAATAATAGACACGCAGCTGAAGACTCGAAATAGCCTTTACATGCAAACACTCCGTTCACTTAACTAACTATTCGTGAAATGAACAGTTTTGGAACACACAGGCGACTGACGTCGGTCCCTGCTTGCCTGGTGCTGACCGACGTTGGCCAACTTCCTATCGACGCTGGTTGCCTTCTGCTTCATCTTGATCAACGTCGATCATACTACCGACGCCGGTTCTTCTGGACCTTTAGCAACCTCCTATTTTCATCTGCATAGTTAAAGCTTTTAGCTCCACAACCTAACAATCTCCCACTTAGAGATAAACAGCTGCAATTATACCTATACCTTTACACCATCTAGTTTGTTCTCTTGGCTCTGTATCCCTCTTCAAGATCACTCTTGAAGACCAACCCCCACACACCCTGTGGTGCAACACCTGTCATCCAAATCAACTGCCACATCCACATCTACAAACCCATGTAGAAATTAACTTGAAACTGCATAACATGTGCACCTGCTGCTGGTCCCTCTAAGAATCCACTGAACTGCCCTCCAATGCTTCTTTCCTAGATTGGCTCCAAACTTGTGACAACTCCCACTGCTTGGGAAAACTCGGGTCTAGTACATACCATGCACTTAACCTCATTATGTGAATCAAGACACTATTCTGTGAACTGTCCAACCATCGGCGTGCTAACCAGTCTCACATAATCATCCTAAAACAAAGTCAACATATGACCTTCCATGTCTCTAGAACACACTCATGCCAAAGAACCTTGTTGCTCCTAGATTCCTCGTGACATACCTTTGAACTAACTTTACTTTTAGTTTAGTAACTCCTTGTATATGTAACCCTGCAACAAGCACATCATACAGTAATAGGATAATGTAGCTAATATTATCCAACCTGGTAAAGAAAAACACAATGATCAAACCTCCATTTCCCTACAACTTACTCAAGACCATACACCTTGGCCTTCTGTCTCACATGTCCATTTTCGCTCTTCTTCATCCTGAACATCCATTCGTCTCTCAGTGCTTACTTCCAACTGGCAACTCCATCCAAAACTCTTATTTGGTTCTCCTCCAAGGAATCACATCCTCCATCCATGCCAAGCTCCCACTATTTTTTGGATCTACCTATTTTTCTTCTTTAAAAACTTCCTGGTTCTTTACCATAAGTGAACAACAAGTAGTTTAAAGAAGGGAAATGATGAATTTGAGGCTTACATACCCTTTAAGTCCTCCATATGGGCGCTTGAGACTCCTTGACAGCTCGCTGTCCACCCAAAATTTGTCTCAGTGACCGATGCCGGTCACATCTCAGTCTGCACCCGACCGATGTCGGTTCCCTACAACTGCCTCATCACAGACGTCGATTCCCCCTTGTCGACGCCGGTGTTTATCTGCCCTGAGTCATCGATGTCAAGCTGCACATAGCCGATGTCGGTCCCTGTCTGGATGCCAATGCCAGTTTTCTAGCTGACATTGGTCTCTGTGTTTTACTTGTGAGAATTGACTTCTACCTGTGAGCTCCTTTTGGATCAAACCCTTGTCCAAATCACCCTTGCTCTGCTCAAAATTCTTCTGCCCCTTGTGCTGAACTCTGTCCATCACCTTCTCCTTAAAAACCAAGGCTTTCCTGCTCTTGTCGCTAACATCGAATTCCTCAAGAAACGTCACCTTCTTCTTCCTCTGCATACAAAAATCTCGATCTATGCTCTTCAAATCTGAAAGCATACCCTTTGACTCAAGAACATGCATCTCCTTCTTATTCATGTGACCAAGCCTATTAAGCCACATCTTTGAATCTACAGTTGAAGTAGATAACCCAAAAAGAGAATCAGTAATACAAGTAGATAGATAAAGCGTACCTACTTTCTTACCTCTTACTATAACAAGTGCACCCTTGGTAACCTTCTAAGAGTCCACTGTGAGAGTTACTGTGAAACCCTCATCACCCAAACTTCTTACAAAAATTAAATTCTGCTCCAAAACTGGGACATGCATGACCTCCTTTAACACCCATGTGTTACCTGTCTGCAATTTTAGCTTCACTTTCCCTTTGCCAACCATCTGACAAGGATTACCATCCCCTAAACAAATTTCTCCAAAGTCTCCCTGGACATACTCATGAAAAAATTCCCTATTTGGGGATGCATGAAAAGAGGCACCAGAATCTAAAACCCAAGATTTTACTTTATCTAAAGAACATACCAGAGCATCTTGTGCAATGAAATCTGCAACATCTACTTCTTCTTCATGTCTTTCATGCTGATATGCTACCAACTAACAATCTTTCTTTTCCTACTCTTTCTTTCCATATTTCCAGCAGGTTATTCTACCATACCTAGACTTGGACCTCCTTCCATTAAACTTCTCCATTCGTAGCTTACTGTCTTCTACCATTACTCTACTCCCACTCAAATAGAAACCCCTGTGAGTAACCTGTAATCAACACACACTAACCAGATCTAATCTAATCTGTTAGTATCCCAACCTAAAGCTCTGATACTAGTTGTCAGGGAATCTAAGAATAAACACACCTTGTTCTGATCCCACTTGTTAGGATCTTGCTCCTCAGAAAGAGCACAATATGATTACCAAATACAAGCAATTAAACATGCAGAAATATCCAAAAGTACAAATAACTAGAATTCACAAATAGCACAGAATATGAGAGACAATATACAATCTTGTATTAACACTTGTACAGAAAAGAATACAATAAAGCACCGCCACACTCTTCCACCTTACAGAGGCTTCCCACACCTCAAGTGTATAGTAATTCTTCTTCAAAACACTCTCCTACCAAAAACGGTCCCAACACACAACTCACACACAGAATTGGTGTTCACCTCTCCAACCAGTCAGTAATAACCTTGCCAGTACACCAAGCACTCTATAGTACTTCAAGTTGATCTCCCATGAACTTGCAACCTGCAATTCAATAAACCATACTTACACCTGTAGATCTCCTATAAGCTTGCAACCACCTACAACTCAATGATCTTACAATGGAAGGATCTTCCTTGCCTTCCTTTCTAGCTCATAAATACAATACATGCCAATGGATCTATAAATAGATCCCAGACTTAAACAATAACTTAGACTCTTAGTTTACTAATAATAGACACGCAGCTCAAGACTCGAAATAGCCTTTACATGCAAACACTCCATTCACTTAACTAACTGTTCGTGCAACGAATAGTTCTGAAACACACAGGTGACCGACGTCGGTCCCTGCTTGCCTGGTGCTAACCGACGTCAGCCGACTTCTTACCGACATCGGTTGCCTTTTGCTTCATTTTGATCAACGTTGGTCATACTGCTGATGCCGGTTCTTCTGGATCTTCAGCAACCTCCTATTTTTGTCTGCATAGTTGAAGCTTTTAGCTCCACAACCTAACAATTTACACTTCACAGTGTGATCTCTCAATGCACACCTAGCATCGCACATCTTCATGAGCTTTACTCTTGTAGGTAAGTTTAGGTACACTTGCTATTTTCTTTTATCTTAGTATTTTGCTTTGTTAAATCACTAAAATAAAGGGGGGCTAAATGTAGTCATATAAAATGTGAAACTTGGTAACTTGATTGTGGCTTGTGACACCAACCCATAAGTCACTTTGTTTGCTCTCATGACCCTCCTAAGCTTCTTTTCACTAATTTTTAGTCATTTGTAACCTTCGAAACCTGATCCTAGCTGATCCATACTACTTTTCCTATGGTAAATCCATCCCTCTAGGTCCCGTACCCTCTAGACTATAGTGCCCAATTTGGACTATAGTGTCAGGCCCTTTAGTGTCCATTTTTGGTGCTCTTATCCAAGTGCATTTTTACTTCTAATTGTTAGTTTATTTCAATTCCTATCCCCCATTTTATCAGCATAATGTAAACACATTTAACCCATGACCAATAGATCCATATAAAAGCCCATTCAAATTTCATTTAAAAGGGTTTGGCAATTATTACAAAGTAAGCAAGAATACAAACAAAACCACTAAGTAAATCTTCCCTATTCTCTGTATATAGCCAACCAATACTACTATAAGCTTATTTAAATCCTTAAACTAATCCCTAGCCACCTCAATCACATCTAGTTTAGCATTTTCATATTCATACACATTATTGTGCAAAACACATCAAGTGGGCGTACTACATATGGCTTGATCCCTCTTTGGAGAATTGGTATGTAAGCAATGTGCCCACACAAGGGGTGTGGATACATGTTCAGTGCATCTTACACACACTAATCCCACCTCTTTTCCAAATTTTATCAAAGCACAATGGAATCTAGGGTTTGAAGACTAAATTATCTCTACAAGGTGTTTTGGGGACATCCAATAATCAAAATTACACAGGTAGGCTCACATGGACACAATGAATAAAACCCAAAAAGATCAGGTATCTTGGATAACAATGATAGAAGAGGACTATAGTGCTAGAGCCTAGGGTGTCCTATTTTGATGATCCTATCCAATCATAAAAGGAAGGATAGATCCTAATTTACGGCAATATCCTAGTCTTTCACAGTGAATTTTAGACCATGCAATAGTAATCTCAGTTAGTTTTCGGCTAAGTCTAATTTTCTCTCCCTTATTAATATTTTTGGAAAGGTTCAAATTACAATCAAATTATAAAAATTATTAGCTTAATTATTGCATATTTAAGTAATAATTTTATTACTCTAAACCCTTAACTAAAATAGGAAAAATACACCAATATTCTTAAAATTATTAAATCATATGCATATCAGCATAATATTTCTTTATCTTCCACTAAAAAATAATGTGATAGTCAAATTGTATATGATTTTTTTTAACATTCCAAATGATGTAATTTATTTTTTGTAAATTTATGTGATACAAATAATATAATATAATGTTTCCAAGTTATACAACGATCTTGTCTTAGAATGTAATGCTAAAAAAAATTGATGATAGTAGTGACGATTCCATAAAACCTATGTTTCAAGTAAATGGTAAATTAAAACTTATGATTACACCTTTCCAAACTACTACCATTCACATTATCCATATTGTGTCCATGATGCATCCTATATGAGACCTTAAAAATAATTATTGGCTCTTAATTTATAAATTTGATCATGTCATGCTAATATTAAAGATAATATCATTAAATAACAACCTTCTATAGGAATTAAATTCAAAAATCCATATCAAAAATATTTTTTCATTCCTATTATTCTCTCAAAGGGCATTTCAAACACATATCACTCAACCTACATTACAAAACCAAGCCTACCCTCATGTACCAATTTAATAAAGTGATGTTCCATACCATTACTAGGGTTCATAGCTCTGGTATATTAAAATGATTTTCCACCCAACATTTAGGACTCAAAAATTTAGTGTATTGGCGAGGTACAAGTATTTTGTACTCATCAACCCAAGTTTCATTCTCATTGAGCCCTAAAGGATTGTTTAAAAAAGTGACCATGTGGACACCCTCATTAGGGGTTTCAATTGTCCATGTGGATAAAATAGAACATAATGAGGAAATTTGGATGTAGATCACTTGATGAACATTATAGTCCTAGGCCCATCGTAATGTCCCACTTCAAGAAGGTGCTCCTCCATATAGTTACTTTACTACATAACTCCAACATATCAAAAGTGTTTACCACCCAAAATTTTTTAGACTCAATTATTTGGTGTATTGTTGAGGTAAAAATAGTTTCTACTTGTCAACCCAAGTTACATTCTCATTGAGTCCTCATGGACACTTTTAACAAATGGTCATGTGGACACCTTGAGGTAGGGGTCACACTTATCTATGTGGACGAAGTGAAACAAAGTTGGGTACTTCGAATGCAAATATATTAGCATAAATTATGGACCTAGGACAACCCTCATATCTAAATTTGATAAGGTGATCCTCTATACCATTACTCTAGTTCATAGCTCTAGTATATTAAAAGTGTTTTCCACCCAACATTTATCCACCCCTATGATAAATATATATTTTTTATGGTTTTTTATTTTCTTACAGATATGGATGTGATTTTCAATTATTATTTTTGGGCTTAGGAGCACCACATGCTTATAGAAAAGCCTTAACATCTGATAATTAATTGTATCATTGAAACATTTGATATAAGACCAATTTAATATGATTACAATTCCTTCATTTGTAGTTTTAGGATACTATTAGTATTAGAGATATAAGAAATTATATGGGTGTTTTTTAAGATGTGGATCCCATAACATAGTTTATGGGAATTTCAACCTATGTTCATTTAATGGTTGACAAAGACATCATAAAAGATATCCTTGCACATATGAAATTTAAAGTTAGTGATTGAAGATGGGTACAACCTCTTGATTATGAGGGTTATATTTTAGATGCCATATATTCTTAGTAAAAGGTCATTTGGTATACAAATCTATGAATATTAAACATAAATAAATAAAATTTTGGTGAAAATACACTGGTCTTGAACATCAAATAGTTCAAGTTTATACCAAGATTGAGAGTGAAGTTTTTGAATCAGTACTATAAACTCCTGAGAAGAAAAATGTGGAGTTTGAAATAAAGGAGGAGGTACCCAAGATGAATAAAATTTTGGAAGAAAGAAATGTTGAGGAAGGGAAAATTAATGCAAGTGAAGATATCATTGCTTAGGTTTTAGTGAAAAATTCCTAGCCATTAGATCCATTTGAAATCTCTATACCAATCTTTCTTGATTTAGGGGATGGGGGAGATTTGACGATGGTGAAAAAAAAGAGGAAAGGTGACTTTTTAATATGACCCTTCGATCCCAAATATAGATTGTATTGGGAGGGATTTAGTCATTTAGGATTCATTTTTATTCTGATGTAGTTCTGTAATTAGTTTACAACCTATTTGCAACACGTGTCATTTTCCATTGGAAGAGGTGTTTCATTGAGATTTGAATTGTTTATATTTCTCTTTAATGTAAAAGGGTGGGGACCTTCTCAAAACCCTTATTATTTATTGCTATCTAGATCACATGCATAGTGATACACATTCATATACATACATACATATATATATATATATATATATATATATATATATATATATATATATATATATATATATATATATATATATATATATATATATATATATATATATATATATATATATATATATATGAATGTGTATCACTATGCATGTGATCTAGATAGCAATAATAAAAGTGAATTAATACAACATTCATCACAACAAAAATTTGTAGACACCCATAAGTGGCCACCAATGACTTATAATCAAGCTTTAGACCAATTTCTATCAAATATCAGAATTTGGCCTAAAAACATTAAAACATGTTAAATGATTTGAATCTATCATATAAAAGTATTGATTTTATAAATGTATCCCTAAATGGGTCAATGCATTTTATGAGATAGCTAACTTTGATCAGATCATTTTGAGTCAAAATGACATTTTCATACTTGGGTGCTCTGCATTTCTCCTTTCTACCAAATTTCTTGAACAAAACATGTGACTTTGTTATTTTGTGTTGGCAACATCCTAAATGGGATAATGGTTCTAATGCATCTAAAATAACCTTTCACTTCCAATCTAATAAAATTTGATCTAATAATACAACATTTTGACTAGTTTGATTAATTTGAGCACCAATTGCCAAGAATTGCACTAAAATTGATAAATCATGTTTAAGGATAATTAATTTGAATAAAGAACTTAAGTTAATTTCTTATGGAACTTTTTGAATATTTCATTAATGGAAATTGATATTGAATATCTACATCGTCAAGTGAGATAATTTTTTTGGAAGACATCCCTAAGACATAAATACAAAAAATATCTGATTAATCCTTCCCATGCCTTTTTAATGCCTCTCTATCCCAAATATTTATGAGGGAAATTATTTATTTTAGCCTCCAAAATTGAATAGATTCTTAGCCACACATATTCATCTTGATATGGATGGTTTAGGTTCATTTTGATTATTTTCAAAAATCTATAAATACAAGGCCTCACAACCATAATTTTAAGCTCTTTCAAGCCAAAGTTATCATGCACAAATGACTACAAAAACATGGATAGTGTAAATCTACCATCAACAAATGATTCCAAAGCCTCATAAAATTAGTCTTATTATGCCAAATTGTTGAACCAAGTCAAATCCATCAAAAGCCAAAGGTGCCAAGGAGAGAGAGAGAGAGAGAGCCAAAAAATCCATTGATGAAGACTCTTTGATGCACAAGTCGAGCAAGCCAATCTATGAACAATTTTGAAGCTCCACAGAAGGTGAATGAAGGTTTATTTCATGTTTTAGTTGTTGATTTCATATGCATGTTTGTTACTAAGATCCTCCAGTGTCTAGGCCTAGAGATGTCATAATTCTTAGTGTGTTATGCTCATTTTGATTTCATATTGAACTAACACTTGATGTAATCCCCTCTCTTGAGTCAAATTCCTAGTTCACATAATGTCACGCTTGGTCAGACCTAGCCCCACAAATTTGATCAAATAAATCCTACAAGTAACCAACTAACCATTTTCATGTAGAATCTTGGAATGTGGGAGCAAAAGGAGTGAAAATTTTGAGTAAAAAGAAATTCTTTTGGAAGTCACAGTTTTGTCACTGTGGAGTTATGATATTTTCCTCTGGACCACAAACCTTTAACTAACATAGTCATGGTTTTGTCTTAAAATAGTGATATTGCATTTTAACTATGTTTTTGAATTGATGTGTTCTCTATTTGCAGGTCAAGTTGTGTTATTACAATACTGTGACTTGATAGTCATGATATTACAATACCATGATCTCACAAGTTATGATATCATCATTTTTAGTCACGATATTGAAATCCCACAATTTTGTAGTCATGATATTTCAATCATGTGACTATGTAGTCATGATATTATAATCCCATGAATTTACAATCATGTTATTATACTGTGAGTTATAGTTTTACACTGTGCAGTCATGATATTATAGTGTACAGATTTGGGAGCTAGTAAGCCATCTTCCAAAGCTTGGTTTGGGGTCATACATACTCCATTTTTGATGATTTATTTTTTAAAACCAATTTTTTTATCCTAAATTTTTAGAACATAATATCAAGTTATCTTCAAATTGCATATAGTTTTTGTAAAATCTTGAAATAAGA
This sequence comes from Torreya grandis, assembly GCA_037957365.1. Taxonomy (NCBI): domain Eukaryota; kingdom Viridiplantae; phylum Streptophyta; class Pinopsida; order Cupressales; family Taxaceae; genus Torreya; species Torreya grandis. The sequence continues at coordinate 106,137 of JARHVA010007896.1, forward strand.
GTTTGAACCTTTTTAATGTTTCTAATTGTCATTATTTGGTTTCATTAAATTGTGTTTTCTTTGTCCAAACCTTGGGTTACCTATTTTATTGAGGATTTTACTAACCAAGTCTAATCTAACATGTTTGATTTCTTGAAGTTTTTCCTTTAGGTTGATAGGTCATCCAAGCCCAAGGACATACTTTTCAAGTTTGTTTGTTTCATTTGAAAAGTTGATTCAAAGCTAAATAACACTTTGACCATTTCCTTGCAGGGCCCACTTAAAAAATGCCAAATCATGATTAATTAGATCTTTCTAAACCTCTTTTGAGATGCTCAAAATGAATTAGGAATATTTAATTTGGTGCTTAAATAAAATTTTAGGGTGTTTACTTGAATTGTTTTGTTGTTATTCTTTTAAAGTTTTACAACTTAAGGCCAAGGGGCCAAAGAACACCAAATATTTCATTTTAATGATCTAAAATTAAAATAACTTCCATGTTTTTTTATGCAAGTTAATAATTATTTTCTTAGTTCGATTTGTTTGTGAAAAAAGGAAGTTGTCTGTGTATGCTCTCCACCTATCCCCTATAGCGAAATTGTGAGATCAAAAGTGCCATCTTCATTGCAAATTACCTTAGTCCAAAGGCGAAAAGGGATGTTGTGAAGGATCTCCCCAAGACTCACATGGCTTGGGTGATCTATAAAAATCCATAAAAATATTTTACTTAGTTTTTATTTTAATCATCTTGGCTTGTGAGGGGGGCTTCATTTTTAACTCCACATTTGAATAAAAGACCTATCAACTCTTTTCCCTTTCCTAGTTTAGACCTTGTTTGGAACACTTTGACCTAGACTTTTGATATACCAGATTTTATTTAGATGATTAAAATTTTGTGTGTATGACATTAGACATTTGGTCTTAACACAAGCCATTTTGGAGATAAAACTCCACAATCAAATCATTGTTTGGAGATACATATCTATCCCTTTTGACCAAGCTAGATCATTTTGAACCCTTTATCCTATAGACATAGTTTTTTAGAGTTTGTAGAACTCTAACCATTTTTTGTCTTTAGATATTTCATCATTTATATGAATATGTCTAGCTACACTTATGGTAGAGTCGCATACAATCCAACTTATGATAGAATAGTCACATAAAATCTAACTAGAAACCTCTATGGGGATAGATTTTGTAGGGAGTTTTATTATTCTCCCTTTAATACTCCATATGGGGAATAAATTCAAGAACCAACTTACAATCTAACTCAAAACCCTGATTGAGATGATATGGTTTATGAGGAGAACATGGATGCTTTGGCTTATGTGATCAATCAAGCTCCATAACATCGTATCATTTCCATACCAGGACCTCATCCTTTAGCTTGTACAAATAACCAAGCTCCATGATACCATATCCTTATCATTTTAGGACCTCATCTTTTGGTTTATGTGAGTAATTAAGATCCAAAATTCCCTTTCATCATTTTAAGACCTAATCTTTTGGCTTGCGTGAATAACCAAACCCCACACCACCCTATTTTTACCATCTTATGACTTTATCCTTTGGCTTATGTGAGAAATGAAGCTCCATAATGCCAATCGATGCCCCAAATAATCCAATCACAACCTTAATCAAGATAATCATTCAAAGACAAAGATGTGTTGAAAATTGGTATTTTCCAACTCATTGAAAACTAAGGCCAAGAGAACTAACCGATCCAAGATATTTTTGTTGAACCAATCATTTATGATAAGTCAACCTATGATGAATCAAATTTTAATCCTATACCTATTGTCGAGGAGTCTCTCTCTAGTGAGTCAATCTTTACTGAGTCATTTTTTAATGATTATAACTACCTTTGGGAAAATCATTATCTTGACCATATGCCTATTTTTTAAGAGCCTCCCTCTAACAAACCAATCTTTGAGGAGTTGTCTCTTGACCTTTTTCCTATCATTGAGGAGTCTTAATATGACAAAATAGTCTCTTTAGAGCTCGTTATGACATCATAGGCCATCACTTATCCAATACCAAATATTCAATAGAACATCATTGTAATAACATCCATATTAGATGAAGAGTAAACATGGGAGTCATGTTATATTTTTAAACTGACATTAGATTTAACATCAGAAGTAGAATCAACATCAATCTTAACATCAGATTTAGATTCCTTTGAGGTAGAATCAGATTCAAAAAAGGAATATGTTTGTGGTTATTTCAACATTAGTTATGCATTACTTTTAGTCTAATTTAAATACATTTATGATCCTTATATGGTTTTTAAGGATGATTACTTTAGCATCAACACACATTATCCTAGTATATTATATGAGGATTATGCTACCAACTCCCCTTCCATTATCATTCCACATACCATTACCACCAACCAACCTAGCCATATCTCATTGACATTACATCTCCCACATGTGTAGATTGGGACCGACATAATCATTCCTTGTTGAACTGCATCTATGGTGACATAGTAGTTGAAGATCAAGGAGGCCAAGACCAAGATCATATAAAATAAGAATACTTTACTAGTGAAACCTTTTCAGAGGCATTATGGGACAATCAAAGTTCAAACTTAACATATTCTAGTGAAACCTTTTTGGAGGTGCTAGAAGATAATCAAAGTGAAAATTCAACATTTATTAGTAAAACCTTGTTGAAGGTATTATGGAACAATCAAGACAAATTCATTGGTGAAACCCTCTTGAAGGTGCCAATAGCTGAGCACAAAATTTCTTCACTACTTGATGAATACAAAATCAAAGATAAAATCAACGTAGCTTCCATTTTATAGCCTAATTAGATGGTAGTTACTCTTAGACCCAAACAACAAAAAAATATGGTGGTCTTATTGAGAGAATATTAAAAAAAAATTGGTCCTACCACATCCAAAGTTATGTTGAATCTAAAGTCAGCAACATTGTGTGTGCTTGAAAATCCTAATCTTTATTTATTTCCTAACCACTACACATTCCATTATTATCCAACATTTATCCTTATTTACCATCTATAGTCACACTTTTATTTTTATAGGATACAAAGATACCTTGTCTTGATGCTTGAAGGAATCAAAATCATTGACTAATGAATATCATAACAACATTCTTTGCATCCAAATCTGCAACTAGTTCTTAACAAATCAACTATTCTGACGAGGTATGGGATAGAAATTAACATGATTGGGTATTATATTTATATCATTTGCTAATCAAAACATGCATCTCCACTTTAGAAAAAATAATAGATCATATGCCATTTACCATACCTAGGCCAAACACATCCAAAACTAACAACCATCATCAACCACAAACATGTAGCATGTCATTTTCATTTGCCATTTCGAATTGCCATACCCATTTTCCTTTGTCGCATGTCCTAGCCATTTTTTTATCACTTGGGGGTAACCCTTCTACCATTTTATCCAGCTTATCAAACCAATCATTATCTTAGACCATTCTATTTTACCATATCATTCCTATCTAGACTAAAGTCTATTTTTAGTCATCCTATCTAATCCTATTTTGATCTTAGTTACTTTGGTTCTTCCTACACTTTTTATGAGGGGATTCTGATAAAGTTTCAATAATCAATCAAATCCATGTTTACAATGATAGTCTATGAAAGTAGTGTGATAGTTGATCTTGCAAGGTATCTTTCATTTTATGTCCTATATCAAGTTTATTTATATGAGCCTAATTATATCACCTGTTGGGGAAAATTAGTGCTCACTGGTCTTGCTACTAATTATAACCACCTATGGGAAAATTAGTATCATTGATCTAATCCATTATATCCTAGTTATAACTACCTATAAGAAAACTAGGGGTAACATTTGTTTATCATGCATTGCCACATCACCTTGCCATTGTTTTTTCCATTTGACTGGCCATTTGATGGATTTGAGAACTTGTTGGGACCTAGTCAAGTTTCTCCCTACTTTTTATATGGATGGGATTACTATTACTAGAGGTCATCTCAAGACTATGTAGGTCATGTTCAATTCATGTTTAGGTGACCTCAGTCCCCCTTTTTATGCACTCTCACCATTTTTTGAGGAACCTAAGCCAACATTTTCACTATTTTGTGAGTAGGTATCTTATCATTCTCTAATTAGTTAAGATACCTCAAATTTCCAAAAACATTCTTAACATTTCAAAAATCCAAAAAAACATTTTTCCTATCTAAGCCAAGTTTGTCATCCTCAAATCACCCTACTGGGGCAAATCCATTATTAGGATGCTTACTATTGCTTTTGTTTTAAGGCTTTCTATTTATTATTATTATTATTATTATTTTAATTTGTTTGTTTTTCTATCTTTTTTTTGTTTGTTCACTTCCCTATTTGTTTAGTTTCAACACTGTTACCTAAACTCAGTCTATATGCATTCATTGAGTGATTCCTCAAGTATATTAGTCTTGAGTCTATCCATATTCATACGTCAACATTGTAATTATGTTTTTTTATCATTGGTGCATTATTTTTGAGTGTTTAATGGATAGAGAGTTATTCCTTATGCATATTTTGGCCAAGTCCTCATGGTGTTTTGTCATGATGCTTACCACCAAATGCTACAACAAAAATTAGCTTCAATAAGGTCTACAAACAATGGAGCCATAAAAGTTTCTCCTTGGTACCTTGGAAAAATACTCCCATCCATCCTGATCAAAGCAACCCATTGAACATTTTGTTTGTATAATTGATAATTAGGATGAGCATCTCCTTATTTGTAGGTATAACTAAATAATTTATATTGATCAATCTTTATTATCATATCCATCTCTTTCATCACTTTGAGCATCCTCGTATACCTAGTTGTTTTTGGCTTTTTTAGTCATTAGACCATTGCATCTAAATTTGTGCCCACTCATATTTAATTTATTTAATAGGTTCTATCCTTGCATTATGCTTGATAATCTACCTTAACTGGGGCACAACCATATCAAACATCATCTCTAGCCAATCCACGTCCTCTTAATGATTATAACCACCTAAAGGAAAATCATTATTTCAAATTTAATTCCTGATTATAACCATCTTTGGAATGCATGCAATAATTTTCTCATTTGGATTAATCTCACCCATGGGTTAATTTGACCTTTTATCTTTCTTCTTTTTGAGGGACTATCTATCCACATACATGATGGCCACTCCCTTGTGGAGGCATCATCATATACTTTTCAAGCACCATTTGGAGCTTTGTTCTTCAATCATCATCTTATTTTTTGGCATACAAGACCTTTTCATTATTTGAGAATATGTTACTATGCCTATATCTTGAAATTCATTCCCAAACAAGAGCAAACTATAGACACCCAAAATTGGCTACTAATGACCTCCAATCAAACTTCAGACCAATTTATATCAAATATCTCAATTTGGCCAAAAAACACTAAAACATGCTAAATGATTTGAATCTATCATATACAAGTGCTGATTTTTTGGCCAATGTATCCCTAAATGAGGTAATCCATTTTATGAGATGGATAACTTTGATCAGATTATTTCGAGTCAAAATAATATATTTGCACTTAGGTGCTCTGGATTTCTCTTTTATACCAAATTTATTACACAAGACACGTGCCTTTGTTATTTTGTGTTGGAAACATCCTAAATGGGATAAAGGTTCCAACACATCTAAAATCACCTTTCAATTCCAATCTAGTCAAATTTTGATCCAATAATGCAACATTTTAATCAATTTGATTAATTTGAGCACTAATTGCCAAGATTTGAACCAAAATTGATAAATCATGTTTAAGGTTAATTAATTTGAATCAAGAGCTTAAGTTAATTTTCCATGGAACCTTTTGAATATTTTATTAATGGAAATTGATATTGAATATCTACATCATCAAGTGAGGTCATTTTTTGGGAAGACATCCTTAGGCCATAAATGTAACAAATATCTAATTAATCCCTCACATGCCTCTTTAATGCCTCTCTCTCCCAAATATTTATGAGGGTATTTATTGATTTTAGCCTCCAAAATTGAATGGATTCTTAGCCACACATATTCATCTTGAAATAGATGGTTTAGGTTCATTCTAATCATTTGTAAAAATCTATAAAATACAAGGCCTCACAACTATAATTTTAAGCTCGTTCAAGCCAAATTTATCATGCAAAAATGAGTCCAAAATCTTGGATATGTAAATTTACCATGCAAAAATGATTCTAAAGCCTCATGCAATTAATGTTATTATGATAAATTGTTGAACCAATCCAAATCCATCACAAGATAAAGGTGCCAAGGAGAGCGGGAGCCAAACAACTCCATTGATGAAGACTCTTTGATGCACAAGTCAAGCAAGCCACTCTATGAACCATTTGGAAGCTCCAAGGAAGGTAAAGGAAGGTTTATTTCATGTTTTAGTTGTTACTTTCATATGCATGTTTGTTACTAAACTCCCCCTAGTGTTTAAGACTATAGATGTCATGATTGTTAGTTTGTTATGGTATTTGAAGTCACACTTGATCTAACCCACTCTTTTGAGTCAAATTCCTATTTCACATAATTTATCAATCAAAAGGGTCAGTGTAATTCATCTTCTCTAAAAGGAAAAAATATTAGAAAATAAACATACAATGAGAAAAAATCATCAAAATAGGTTTTTACCAACAATGTTAATAATAAATCACCTATTCTTTCACCTATGACAAAATTTAACAACAAAGAATAATAAATAAAAGTTTTACACAAAGGTAAAGAATTAGATCACATAAGAACACCTACAATAAATGTATGTACATCTAATAAGAGGTAACTACTCAAGTTTTATCTCCTTAGATATTAATCACATGATATATTACATTCATTATTTTATAAGAAGATGATTACTCTTCATATCAATCATTATCATCCACGTCATAGGTCAGATAGCATAAAGGGTCATCCAATTATTACTTACCATGGTATTAATGGAAATCATGATAATCATTTTTATGCTTTATGATAAAAGCTTAAACAACTTGTTGATATAGGAGTTATCACATTTAACCGCAAGAAAAATGGTCTTCCTCTCCCTCTTATTATAGTGGTTACTATGAGAAGACTGAGACATCCAAAGACATTCCTACCAAGGAATGAATGGTTTATCAACATTTGTATAAATAAAATACAATAATCGGTTCTTCTTCTAGTTCATAATTTACCATGACTATATTATTCCAATATATTACCACTAGGGAACCATTCATCATTTGACTTGATACTAATAAAGGCATGGTTATAAATGTTAAGGAACAACATGATACATTTATATTTATATCTTATCTGAAAAAAATATGGAAGCAAAAAGTGAATCAAGTATCTATGGATCAAACAAAAAGTACAAGTTAATAGATTATTACAAAAGCAAGAAGTAGAACAATTTCAAATTATTCAATAGTAGATTTTCCATCTACACTATAGTGACTTTATTTTTCCAAATGGTTATGGAAATTGGTTTTGAGTAACATTATCACATAAATGATACTAACATTCACAAATGTTAATATACAAAGAACATTATAAATGCATCATATTTTTTTGTAATAATTTATTGAAAAATTAAATCACAAAACTCATAATGGAAAAATTAAAGCATATAACATAATCATTCAATCAAGGAAAAGACATGCAAAAAATTTGTACATATATCAAAAAATAATGTTTATAATACAAAAAAATTAAATCAATGATAGAGGCATCCTCATCATCTATATTATCACTAATAATTAGACCCACAACTTGTGAATTTATATCTCCATCTCATCCTAATACTTCCTATGATTGAGACTGACTTGTATCATCTAATAAATCTCTAAATAATTCCTGTGAAGCATAATGCAAGTATGCTCAGTCTATAAATTAAAATATTTATAAAAAAAATCCCTCAATAGATTATAATCATGAGTAGGTGTAGGACATGTTGAAATCTACCTACAAATCATCTTGTTCTCCAATCATTATAGTATATGTGTGAAAAAGGATTACAATAGAGGGTAGGTTAGTCTTGTATTAGTCCAATAAAACAAATCAAATTAACACATTAAAATCCTAACCCCTCTAGCCTAGACACTAGGGAGATCATAGGTAACAAGCATGCATATGAAAACACAACTAAAAAATAAAATAAAACACAATTTTAAATTTTTTGGAGCTCCAAATGCCTTGTTAAAGTGGATTGATTAGATTGTAAACCAAGAAATCTTCACCAATAAAGCTTTATTGGCTTCACCTTTCCTTGGCACCTTGTCTTGGTTGTTTATATTAATAATTTGACATGGTAACATAACTTGCATAAATCTTCTTTCTCCAAATTGGAATTATAACACTACGCTATAAAAATATTTGAAGACATTTAGGCATAGTAACTTTACATGAAGATAGCTTAAACATCAATGGATATGGTCTTGTATTTATAGTCTCAAGAATTAACTCTCACCCAAGATGAGTTAAGATTGAGTTTAAACATAGAATGGGTTCATACTAACCCTAGCTAAGTTGAGACTAACTCAAATTGAGTTAAAATTTATCATGTAATTATTATTATCAATTACTAGACATGAATATCAAATTAGATGCTTTAGGATATTTTGGAAGAGCTTGACAACTCATAAAGGTAATGATGAAAGGCTTGATATTTGAATTTTTAGAATTTCTATTTTTAGATATTCATTAATTGCAAGTGGATAATTTAATTAAACATTTAATCTTACTTCATTAGACAATTTAATTTTATTATCATTTTATCTCTTTCATGATTTGACCAAGTGCCCCACTTAATGGGCCCATAGGCCAAACTGACAGTTGTTATGCCACAAGGTGACTGATGATGAATTCATGAGAGGTTATTGTTGCATGTGGTACAATAGGGATGCCTAAAAATGATTTTAAGGATTTATGAATGATTTTTTGCCAAAATTTAGATGTTCAGTGATTCCTTAGCTTAATTTGCAATGTTTGGTAGGAATCAGTCTAAAGTTTGGTCAAGATCAAATTATGGCCAAAATTTGGTGTCTATAATTTCCCCCTATTTGGGAAGGTTTTAAAATCTATAGGCACATTAACATCTTATCAAATAATGAAAAGGTCATGTATTCATAATGTCCTAAAAAGTGATAGATGAGCTATGGATGCCCCCTCAAGGGAGCAATCAACAAAGATTATCAGAAATCAATCCCTAGAAAAAATGAAAATGATTGGACTAAAAGGTAAAATGGGGTGAAAAAGATTGATTTAACCACATGTAGTTATAATTAGTGGCAAAGTGAATTGCACAGGTTGGGTAGATAAAAATGATGATTTACCCAAAGGTGGTTATAATCATTGGCATAACAAGGTAAAAGGATAATGATTTGCCCATAGTCTTGTATAATTATTAACCAAAGGATAAGGGTAACAAGGGAATGATGTGACCAAAGGTAGTTATAATCATTTAAAAGGGCAAATAATGATTTACATACATGCAATTATAATCATTGGTAGGATAAAAACATGTCTTAATTGGGTGGATAGAAATATTGATTTGCCCAAAGGTGGTTATAATCATTAGCATGATGAAAACATTCCCCAATTGGGCACAATAATGATAATGATTTGACCAAAGGTGGTTAGAATAATTAACATCTAAGTAGATCAAAATACAATGATTTACCCATAGGTAGTTATAAACATTGATACAAAAGATAAAATGAAACACAATGATTTTACTAAACGTGGTTAGAATCATTGGTAGAATGATGGGAGTAATATGGTAGATTGGAAAAGGATGCTTACATATTGAATCTATACTCATACAGTAATAATATGATGGTACATAGGAGAAAGATGAATTTGGGAAACCTGATAGTATGGAGATGCTCATCTTAACTATCAAGGATTAAAATTATTCCATGATTTAATTAATTTATATTTTAGTAATGATTAGGATGGATCGAGAAATTTTCAGGTGCCAAGGAGAAGTATCTCGACCTCATTGCTTGTAATATTTCTTAAGCTAAGTTTTGTTGTAGCATGTGACAATATGCACCATGAATTAAAATACCATGAGATCTTAGCCTAAATATACAAAATGACTGACACACAATCTTATAAATAATTGAAAAATGCACTGATGATTAAAACCATGATGACAGTATTGACGTATGAATATGGATAGACTTAAGTATAATGTTTAAAGCATCACCCAATGAATGCAAATATACTGAGTCAAGGTAAAACAAGAAAGAAAACAAATGAGAAAAAAATAAAAAAAATAGAAAGATAAAACACTATGAAACAAAAGGCATAAAAGAATAATGAGAATAAAAGGAAACAAACACACCAATCATTAATCATAATGTTAGTATAAACAACACAACACAAATAAGCAGACAGACATTTCCCATAGGATATAGGAGACATTGACATAGATAAAATTGGGGAATAGAAGAAAAGGAAGGGGTACCTGAGTTGACTACAGATGTACTAGGCAAGCGAATGCTACCTACATATTTTCATGGATGCAAGATCCAACATAAAATTTAGGGAAAATGTAGTTCTCTAAGGATATGGGATAGAATAAAAATAAATGATAAAAAATATGACTGATTATTGTAGAGCAATATGGGAATTGTCTCACAAAATAGTGAAAACATTAGTAATGAACCCTAGTGGCTAGTAATGTATCAAGGTTGAATACATAATGTGCAATATGCAAACTCTCAAAATGGTAAGAGCATAAGGCTTATGCAAAATAAGGATGGGGAAACTAAATGACAAGTAGTTTATTATGAAATAGTTACGGGTCCTAGAATCTTCAAGGTAAAGAAGTGGTTAATTTGGTGATTTTTAGGATATTTGAGATCATTTTCAAATGTTTTTGGATTTTTACAAGCATCTCAACTTGATTGATCATGACGAGATACTAAATGGTCCAACTCATAAAATAGAGAGAGCATTTAAATTGAAATTGATCGTAAAACAGTGAGAGAATGGCAAAGGGTGATTGAGCTGACCTCAACATGAATTAAGCACTACCTAAATAGTCCCATTAGGACTTTAAGTCATTCTAGTTATGCCTTACAGTGGAGAAATTTAACTAGGTAGTAGTAAGTTCTCAAATAAGGCAAATGGCATAGTATGGTATATGAATGGTAATGTGGGACTTCAAGTGATGGTAAAGATGTTCCTAATTTTCCCATAGATGGTTATAATTAGGAAACAAAAATATACGTCAATGATACTATTTTTCCCAAAAGCGGTTATAATTAGTAGCATTGAGTGGAACATTGATTTGCCCAAAGGTGGTTATAATCATGAACACCCAAAATGAAATAAGAAATGAAGGATGAAACTTCCAAACCATTTTCATACTAGTCCAAAATATGGCCTCTATTTATAATAATGAATCAATTAATGAAACTTGGTCTAAATCCTCTTGATGCAGGTGCTCAAAAAACCAATGGAATGGAACCAAGGCCAAAAGCGTTGGGTAGGGAGTGTAAAAAAACTATGGTCAAAAGAGAAGGTATGGTAGAATGGTATATGGTATGGTATAAATAAGAATGCCAATATTTTGGTACAACAAAAATGGGCCTCATAGACAATATTTAAAATCTCTCAAGTGAAGTAATGCTTGAGATGTATAATGTTCATTAGCTCATCAAGTTCATCTCCATCTAGTGTAGTGAGCTTGTATGCTCTAGAGCCATAATTTAAAATAATAATATATGGGCCTATCCATTTGGGTTTGAAATTTCCCTTCTTCTTCTTGACCATGGTTTTATTTTGGTTTTATTCAAGAACAATATGCCTAAGCTTGAACTCTCTATGTTTGATGTATTAGTTATAGTCGCCACAGAGTCATTTTTGGTATACTTGAAGGTTATTGATAGTAGACATGCATTTATTATCAAGTAAATATAGCTCTTAAAGATGATATACTTGATAATATTCATCATCTAGGACATTATTTACTGAGATACACAAAGAAGGTAACTCGACCTCAATGGGAAGAATGGCCTCAGTGCCATAAACTAGGGAATATGGAGTGGCTCCTTTTGGGGTATGGTAATTAGTATGGTATTCCTAGTGGGTGAAAAATATTTGGAGGTGCCAATCATGGTCAGAATCATGGATAATAATTTTGAGGATGTTGATAATGGTTTTGTTGGATGCTTATCTTGGTCATTACCTTATGGGTAATGTGTGGTAGCAAAATGTTGAATAATGTTTACTCAATAAAAAGTGTTTTGACATCCTTGTTCTAAAATGATCCAACATTATCAGATATGATGTTAGATGGTATATCAAAATGGAAAATGAGATGATTAAATATGAGCTTGTAAATTTGTTTTCCAGTCACGTAAGTAAGGGGTATAGCTTCAACCCACTTAATGAAATATTTAGTAGTAATAAGGATATGTTTTTGACCATCACATGAGGTAAGGTTAATCTTCCCAATGAGATCGAGGCCCTATGTTACAAATGCATATAGATTAAGTATTGGTTTTAGTGTTTTGGTTAGAGCATGAATCAGATTGGCATGCCTTTGACATTAGTTTCACCTTTTAACATAAGCAGTTGCATTTTCATCTACCATAGTTGGCCAATAATAGCCATTAGATAGGAATGTTTTGGCTAGGATGGTCCCACTAGTGTGGGATCCACAGACTCCTTCATTAATTTCCCATAATACTAATGTTTCTTTTATCAAATTAAAATAATGAATTAGAGATTCACTGTAATGATCTTGATTATTCAATATATGCAGAAATACCCTTAAGGTAGGGAAACACCATATAATACTCCTATAGGAAGGAATAAATCCATAATGTCTCTTCGAGGGGACAACCTCCAATATCCTCTTATAATAGAAGACTCAATGCTTACTTGATATATTTACCATGATAATCATCTCTTCTACATAGACATCTATCTAACCCATGGATATGTAACCTCCTAATCCCACTGTAGGCCGACCATTACCCAATGTACTAATTCCATAAGTTACTCTATTATCCTAATATATTGTACCCATATAACTAACTAAGGGGATGTGTGCCACATATCGGCATCTCCATCAACCCATATACATTAATATATCATATCCCTAGGTACATAGCATTCACCAAAGTTGCAATAGTAAAGGGTTTATCCCAAGTAAGGTATAATGTGTGACTTGGTGGGTAAAGGCCTTTTGTTATTTTTATGATAGGTCTGGTGGCATACTATGGTAATGAAGTTAGGTAAAGAGGTCTAAAAACCATATAGAGTTGGGACCAATAATATAACAGATCATTATGATGGTTTAAAGTTCATGAGTAAGTGCTAGAAGATTTTCAGTGAGGAATTACTATCCTTTTTCCTTGTCAATGTGATGGATTAAAGAGTAAATAGTGGCCATGATATATGATATCCTATTACCACCCTTGGTATATGTTCAAATTATAAATTAGTGATATGCTATTTTATAATGTCAATCATGGACTTGTACAGTATGAGATTATCATCTTTGGTCTGAATGTGGTCTGTAACCTGATTGATGATTAACTTAGAATAATCATAAACTATTAGATGTTGAATATTCCATTGTACTACCTGATGAAGCCTTGCAATGAGTGATTCATATTCAACCATGTTGTTAGTATAAGGAATGTTGATAAAAAATGATTTAGGGATAAGATCCCCTATGGTGTAATAAATAATAGGCTTGACCCTGATCCATGCGATGTTAATGATCCATAAAAATATAGGTTCTAGTGTTGATCCTCAATAGGTGTTTCAATGATAGTCATGAGACTCATCTAGAAAATTCAAGGTTAGTATTTTGTTATCTATAAGGGGAGCTTCAACAAGTTGATCTGAAAAAACATATCCCTTGATAGATTTTTGGTTGACATACTCTATCTCAAACTCACTCAAAAGCATGATCCATTTGGCCATGAAGCCTTATAAAGCTGTCTTGGATAGTAGATACTTGAATAGATCTAATTTGGAAATAACCATGGTCTTGTTGTTAATCATGTAGTATCAAAAACTTTAGGGTTTTAGAGACCATAACTAAACAAGATTTTTTTATGGGTGTATGATTATGTTCATACGTGACCAATGTATGGCTTATATAGTACATGACATGTTATTTTTCATTGTCATCATGTTGAGCTAGAAGTACCCCTAGGGTTTTGTCTGTGGTAGATAAGTACAATAGGAAAAAAATTCTTAGCATTGGTGGTAACAAAACATGTGGCTTGACAAGATATTCCCTTAGGTGTTGGAAGGCTTTATGACATTATTCATCCCAATGAAATGTGACACCCTTCTTCAGTAAGTATGTAAATAAATGGATTTTATTGGCTAATTGAGAAATGAAGCATCTGATAGATTAAATATTTCCCTAAAAATTATAGAGCTAATTCCAATTGAAAAGTGGAAGCATATTTATAATGGCTTAGACTTTGGCAGGGTCAAATTCAATGCCTCTATGAGAGACAATGAAGCCTAACAGTTTGCCTAAATTAACACCAAAAAAACACTTATTAGGATTGAGTCTAACCTTGTATTCATGAAGCCTCTTAGATATATTTCATAGTGTAGTTGGATGATCGACAGAGTTTTTTAATTTATCCAATATATCATCGACATAGTCTTCAACAATTTCATGCATCATATCATGAAATATGATAGTCATGGCTCTTTGGTATGTGGCTCCAACATTCTTGAGACAAAATGACATAACTTGATAAAAAAATATTCCCCATAGAGTGGTGAATGTTTTCCTATGTTGGTCTTCTGGCACAATGTGGATCTAGTTGTAACTTGATAATCCATTTATAAGTGAAAGCTTTACATACCCCACTATGGAGTCAGATATCATGTCAATGTTTGGTAGAGGAAAGTCATCATTGTAGTAGGCCTTGTTTATATCTCTAAAATCAGTACACATTCTAGTTCCTTATGGCTTCTTGCTAATTGACACAAAATTCAAGATCCACTCTGAGTAGTCAATTGGTCAGATGCATCTCACTTCTAAGATTTTTTCCAAATCCTTCTTTACTAATACATCAATGCAAGGATGCATCTCATGCAATTTTTGCTTCACAAGTTTTTCATTAGGATGCATAATAAGGTGGTGTAGAACTAATTTGGGGTCTAAACTTGGCATGTCTAAATAGGCCTAAGCAAAGATGTCAACAAATTATCTCAAAAAGGATATAAATATTTCACATTCCTCCTTTATAAGGGACACACCTAATTTTATCCATTTTGGGTCATCTTGAGTCATGATGTTGACTTCTATACTATATTATACAAGGATAGTCAATCCATATTCCATAATGGTTATAAATTATTTGATTTGGTCTATAATGACAAATTCCTCTATTTGGACTAGTTCTTCAAGTTATCTTATCTAAAATGAATCAAAATCTCCCAATGGTATGGATGTCCAGGTTATAAACACTATTAGAAGCTTTTGGATAATTTTATCAAAGGCATGTTATTCTTTAGAATTGAACTTGGACCCAAAAGCAAGTTCATTATTAGTGGTCTCCTGAGCTATGTTTGAGGAAAGGTGAACACCCCATCTAATGGTACCTGTAATAGATTTTTACTAGAAGATTGGCCTTTCTATTTAATTTTAACCTTGTCCAAAAGTGCCTGAAAGAGGTTTTCACTTTGGGAACTCAATGTTTTATTTATTTGTTTGTGGCTAAGGGTGTTCACGCAATCTCCAAAATAAGATGCAGGATCCAGTTTGATAGAGAACCCTTGTTTGTGGTATCCTAAAAAAACATTGTCTCTTAGGCCTAGAAATTTGCAAAAGACCTCATCATTCTCAATCTCATCTACAGGTACTATGGATTCTTGTTGGTCCTAGGCTATAAGTTAAGGGTTATATAGAGGAAGCGGGTTATTAAAAATAGCTAGGATAATGGTACAAATGACATGTGGGTCAAATAGATTGGTATTGGCAAGGTCTTCATAAATGTTATGATTAGACTCTACTTCATTGTTATCATCTTTATCAGTAATAATTAACATTATAACAATAATAAGATATGTGGGGTCACCCTTAGGTGGTTTAAATCTGAGACCATAGGTTATTTTGTACCATATTATATAAATTGGCTCTAGTGTAACCTATTTCATTGGTCGGAAGCCTCCTCCTTCATAGGCTTGATTCTCCATGATCTTGTTAAAGATGGGGTATTTGGCATTTTTGTAACAATTAGCCAATTTATCATTATACAATTAGGATTCATCATTGGAAAGTGCGTTTTCTTCTTGGCTAGTGGTTGGTGTAAAAATAATAGGAGCTAGACTATGAAGCTTGTCCTTTCCTTTTCATTTCCATTCCATGAAAGGTGGTTTGGCTTTAGGTTTTCCAAAGGACTTGGGGTCCTGTGGAAGCTTGGCAATGTGAAACATGCCATGGGTCAAATACTCTCCCAACCCATTGGCTAAGATAGTAAAATGATTAGTCAGCTCAGGTGGTAGTATATGAGAGTATAAATCAAGGTTATCTGGGTCTATGTAATTGGCCTCTAGTAAATCAACAAGTATTTCTTTGCCTTTGACCTTATAGAGAACTAGATCTAAGCTAAAGTGGTAATTGTAACTTTTATATAAAACCTCCAAATGCTTTCAATGTTATTTAGGGATACAAAACTCCATTGATAGTGACCTACATGCCTAAATGATATAACTTGAGACACTGGTACAATATCGAAGGATTGCCTATATTTCATGTATCTAAGGTCTATCCAAAAGCAAATCATAAGATAGGTCGATGTCTAACACATGACAAAGTGTATCATGGGTGAAGGGCCCAATGATAACTAGAAAACTAGTGGTGCCTTGTGATTCCTATTCTTCATTATCAGAGGCCTTGATAGTGATTATTTTGTATTGTAGATCAGCTCTTGTATATCCAAGATTCTTGATGATCTTTAGGGACACAATATTTAGACTTGATCTATTATTTATGAGGACATGTTTGACTTTATGATGTTCAATGACAATTTTAATGTACAATGGATTTTTATGGAGAGGCCAAGGGATGACATATCACTTTGGTTGAATTTTAACTATTAGCCTAGGGCTAAATGTCCAACCAAATCTTGGAATTTGTCTAGGCTTTTGTTCTTTGAAACTTGGGATTAGCCTAGGAATTCTGTTAAGATGTTTCTATGGATAGTAGATATACATAGAAAATCTAGAATGGAAATTTGTGTGGGTATCTTCTAAATTTGTTCCAGAATATCAAATGTCTTTTCCTTCACAATGGGGAATGGCTTGTTCTTATCTAGGATAGTGGGTTGGATAGGTTTGTTGGAAATTTTTTGTGGTCTAGTAATGGTAATCTCTGACTGCCAAGTTATGATTACATGATCAGGGTTAGATACAGGGCCATTATTGCTATAAAATAATGGTGGATTGGTAATAGATAGGAGAATTCTTGATTTTTAGTGAACTTGTATGTGGTCTTTGGGAAATGATGATTTATTGGTATAATGTTCAAAAATATTAATCTTTAGTTGCTGGTATGTCTATGTGTAGCCCCATGTCAAGGAAGGATCACTGGCATATATGGGTTGATTGGAATTATTTAGCAATGGTCATATTCTATTAGTACTTAGTCTTGGATTGATGGTGATGGTGGAAATGTGACCTCTTGCAATATGACCTACAAATTTCATGTAGACATGTGCAATTGTGTGGTAATTCTATTGGGTATTTGAATTGTTCTGGCCTTGGTTCCTTCCATTTGGTTGACATTATTATTATTATTATTATTATTATTATTATTATTATTATTATTATTATTATTATTATTACTACTGATGGTATTTCTATTATTTTCATGGATTTTGTACTATTGTTATTGTGTTCTTGTATCTGTTGTTGATGTTGTTTGTTGTTATTGTTATGTTACAAAAAAGGGTTTTGGTAGATACCCAAGTTCTGATTAGATGTAGGTGATCTATTATCCAATGTAATCTCTCCATTTTCCAACATATTTTAAATGATATGTTTGATCTACACACAACATCATCGATATGTCCATGAGCATGATGGTATTCATAGAACTCATTCTCTTTATACCAATCTAGATACATAATACACTTAAGTTAGTGTTTTGGTATTGGTTAACTAATAATATTAGTTGAAGATAGCTTGCAAAACATGGCTTTAACATATTCTCAAAGGTTATTGAAGACTTGATGAGTAGGAATATTTCTCTTTAGAGGATGGGTTTGTAAAGTTAATGGTTGTTGTATTTATTAAGTTAGTCTAGACTGTTATGAAGGTTGTGCTTGTTGAATGGGTTGCTGATGAGGGGTAAGTTACATTTATGGTATTGGTTGAATATAAGGTGTTTTCATCATTTGTATATGAAGTGATTTGATTACTCCATTTCCAACGTTATTGTTACGACTGAATTGCTTGGATTTTTCATAGTTACTGGTCTGGGCTAGTGCTAATGCTTATGCTTGGACTTGATTTTGGTTCTGATTTTTCCCTATGTTCTGGTTCTAGTTTTGATTTTTATTTGACAAGGTTAACTTAATAATACCTTTGTTAATTAGGTGTTTTTCAATTAACAAACCTTTGTCTATGATCTCCTTAAAGGTATGTGCACACTAAAGCTCTAGATGATAGGAAATCTCACTGTGTAAATTTTTAGTAAACACAGTGGCCAATTGTTTATCTAATAAGTTATGAGTGAAATGACTATCAAGAACACTCCATGTTTATAAATAGCTTGTGAAACATTCACCAACCTTATGGTTTTCTTGATTCAAATCCACCAATGATATCTCATGTTTGATATTGTAGGAGAAATGTTGCATAAACTTTTCTAAAAAGTCATCAAAATTAGATATAATTTTTTTTAGAAATTTCAAGGGCCACTCCAAAGCTTATCCTACTAGACTTTGAGGGACTTATTACCAACTAGTCAAACCTAATTGTAGAAAGGGAACTTCTTATGAATAAAGGCCCTATTGTTAGATATGTGGCACATGTTAAATGAAAGGTAATTATTACCTAAATAGTACTTTTTGGATAATAATACCTCTTAGTTATGAAAATAACTATTGTTAACTAGATGTTTGTTAGATGTTCAACATTTTCTTTGACCAATGGACATATGTTGATGATTAGATAATTTTTGTGCTTGTAAAGGCATGTTGGTTTGTGAATGTTGAGGTATAATTATCACTACCTATTGAGGTGGAACATTTATTTCCCCCTATTAAGGTGGCATAGTGTTCTACCTCTACTACATTAGTATATTAGATTGTGCCTATTGTTATGGAATATTAGTTGTCACCTGTTGAGGTAAAGTAACATTTGTCACATTTTATTGATGAAAAGATCTAGTTGGCATGCAATTGCTTAATCCCTAAAGCTGCATGCTTGAAGAAGTAGATGGTTGAACATTAGAGGAAGATTGTTGTGATTAGGAGTTAGGATTTCCTACTCCCTACTGTTGCAAACCACTCATGGTATTAACTAAAGGCACTTGTTGTGGACTAGTTTTTGGTGTAGTTAAACCACTTTGGCTTGGATTGGGAGACACTTGCATGTTATCCACCATGTTTGGCACATTTGTTTGTGTAGAAGTATTAGACATTTATTCAATAACTAGGATGTTGAACATGTCACCAAATAAAGTACTTTATGAAAATGGGTCTATACCTAAATTATCTTGACTTGTCAACTAATTAATACCCCTCTTGAAGGAGCTAACACAATGAGTGGAGCAATTGAAATGGAAATGTTATTAAAGTTGCTTGCTAGATTCAAATAGGTTTGGTATGTTGTTTGTATTTGTATAAAGTGGTCCTCCATGAAGCCCTTTCCTTGAACAAGTATATTTGTGTTTTGATATGACATCAACATGAGTGCTTGAAGATTGTTAGTATAGGCTTGTTCAATGGTTTAGTTACAAGGTATATTGAAATGCACTCTAACTAGACTTGATAAATTTTTAGGGGGGGAAGTCTGCTTGAAACTTGGACCCTACCATTGTAAATATGACTAAAACCTCATCCTTATGTTCAATCAAGTGACCATAAAATAAATAATGATCACATGTCGATGGAATACTAATGTAACATGGCTATTTTTGAGCTTGTTCTATAACCGATGGTACACTAGCAAGGTATTATATAGTTTCTTCTTGGTCTTATTACAAATATGGAGGCATGTTAATGAAATAGTGGGATAAACAATCTTGGCTTTGTTCCACATATTGATTAGTGTAAGGAATATAAGGAACCATCATAAACTACATCATCTTTGTAGGGATATTGAAGAAACTCATCTTTTGTGACCACAATAACATAAACTAGATTGTACATGCATTCATTATGAGTATAACAAGACATGTGTATACACATAATATTTTTGAATTTTACTGATTACTAACACTTTATATCTTGTAGGAACTTATCGAGTCTCAATCTCTCTAAGTGCATGCCTTAAGGGGTGCATCGGGAAAGGGGTGGGCAAACCATCAGTGTTTCATAAGATTGTCATTCCTTTTGCTAATTTCCATCCACATTCTAGCCTCTTGAAATCATTGAACCCAAGATTATTCTTCTTAGTTCTACATATTCCTATGATTTGCTATGTTTTATCCTTCATTTCTTGCCTTAGCACACTTTTGATCTATCGACTGTGTTAGGTCAAGCAAGTCAACCTAGTATAGTGTAGGGACTTTTTATCTCTTTTGGTTTGTTGGCCTCTTGGCTGACCTAACATAGACCTAGAGAATTATCCCCAAAAATGTGATAGGTCGACTAGGTCAACCTACACATCTGATATTCCCAAAAGTTTTTAGGGCAAGTTACTACTATATATACAAGGTCTTTTACTACCATTTCATAATAGAAAACAATTAAGTGAATAAGTGCAAACAAAAATATGCCTATTGACCATTTTACTTGGGGAATAATTCTTTAGGTTTCAATACTTTCTTTGGAGCTCTGATCTCATCTTGTGGATAAGTATTTTATATGCTTGGATAGGTTGTGTAGCCTAGAGCTGATTTATCTTAGTTATCCTTACATACCATAACAATCTCTTGTGAAGCACCTTAGCCAAGGGGGAGATTGAGGCTCGGTGGGTTCATCTTCAAAGATAAGTATTCCTAACTTTATTCCTCCTTTGTAAAAGTAGATAGATAAAACATTTGTATTCTGCTCTTTCATGTATTAAGATTCTATATACATTGACATGAGTATATGTCTTCTATACATGTTTAGTTTAGTTATTTATTTGTTTTTTTGTAACCCTCACTTTGTGCCACAAGCTTTGGTGTGCACTAGACTAGATTTTATTTTCTTGTTATTAGATTAGTGGAATATTAAATCATAAGACTCTTTTAGGGTTATTATGTGATTGTGTTAGACTATAGGATTTGGAACCCTATCTCACATGGTGTGTTATGACAAGTGATATAATTAGGTTTAGCATATCCTCACATTAGTCATTCTCCCACTTAATAATTGAATGATCCCTAATCGAAAGTGTAGGTGTGTTATATCCCATCCGATCCAAGATTTATTTATGGACATGATGCATTTTTGATTGCATACATTCTGGTGAACCTGACATAAATCAAAACCTTGTAGGATTTATTTTACTCATTTCATTTCTATTTGTCATTATTTTTATTACATATTTACTATGATAGATCAACCCTGTTGACCTAGTTTATTTATCTCTGTGTGAAAGTTTGTAGGAATAGGTAAATACCTTAACCAACTCAACCTAGTATAGGTTTCAAAACTTGTAGAATTATATTCAAATAAATGGATCGATCAGCTTGACCTAGTGTAATTATTTTCCATTTTATAGACTTTTAGTTCAGCCTACTAGGTTGACTATGTTGACCTAGTGCATGTTCAACACTTTTTTAGTAAGTTCTTGTATTGTTTGGTAGTTTTCTCCAGCTTGACCTGGTTCGTAGGTTTTGATAGTTTTTTCCAAGGTTATTGATAAACAATATTCTCCTTTTCATATCTAAACCATTCAGGTTAGTTTCTATTCTTTTGTATCTCTCTATCATTGTACTTTCCTTTCACAATTTAAAATCTTCAAAATGACCTTTGCATAGTCAACTAGGTTGACCCTATGGACATAGTTTTGTGTTCTATGTTTTCAAAAATAACTAGGTTGACTTGATCAACCTAGTTCATTTTCAGACTTTGCTTCCATAGTTACATGTTTGACTCTATCGACCCTATTCTATATGATTATCCATATAGTTTCTCAACTATACCTTGCTTCAAAGTTAGAATTAATCATATATGTTAATCAAATCTTTCTTTTTAGTTGTTTGCATGCTTAGAATAGCTCACATAGTCTAATTAGGGGATTTTCAATTAATCGTTTAGTTGCACTATTTATATTCTTTTTCAGACATGGCCAAACCACATAAACATTGACAAGCATTTAAGAATTTGACTACCCAGGGCAACCTAATTAGATTGTATCACCAAGGGGGAAGCCAATTTGATGCTCTGGTCAAGTATAAAGCATGGTTAAAGGTATATTTTGGCTAAGAATCTATTACCCTTATTGTTGTGGTGTGTGAAGTGAGGGGGTAGATCATAATACCAAGCCTATATCATTATCACTATAGTCCATTTCATCCTAAACTTACCTGAAACTATCCTTAGATAGTTATCTAATACCTTGATTGTAGACAATGTCCCTTTACACTTAAATTCATTCTTAATAATCTAATCAACATTCTAGGTTGACCAAGTAGTTAACTTTACTTTCAATTTGTTTGCTTGCTCTTTGATCAATTGTGTGTGCAAAGCTTTCATTGTCCAATGTTAGTACATGATTTTTCTTTGTGTACATCAATTGGATTGGCCAATGTCAATTTAATCAATTGTTTGTTTCCCTTTCAGTACTAACTACTTTCTTATATTACTTTCAATTATATTGCTTTAGTTTATATCTTGTTATCAGCTTTCTTTTCTTCTCTATCTGCTATGCTAGGTTGACCCTATCGACCAAGTATCTTTTTTAACCCCTGTACACTATGTTAGGTTGACCTATTAATATTTTCAACATTTTAACCTCTTTCTGCCAGTCACTATTCATTGAATAGGGTCGATCCTGTGGACCCAGTACAATTTTATTATCCCTATTTTGCACTAGGTCAACCTAGTACTATTGTCAGTCACTTTCTAATTCTTTGCTTTCTTATCTTATCTATTTTCCTCTCATCATGGACTTTCTATTGGATGATAATAGTGATATTCAGTCAACAAACATGATGGAATTTATCAATCCTAATAGGGTCTCCCATAGACAAAGTAGGGCTCCTTTTGTAAATGCTAGCAATGTTCATATTACAACCCGCATGATGGACTATGGGACCCCTCCTCATACCTCTTTGTAGGAAAACCCTCCTCTTCTATTAGAGGATAAACTTGAGTTAGAGTTTAATCTTGAAATGCTTTTCTTTATCATAGAATTACCTTAACATCGAGGGAAGGATCCTTTCACCATCCATAACCTCATGATTAGCCATCAAGTTGAATCTCATTCTCCTACTCCCACTTTCTCAACTAGATTTGGGGGCACCAATTTCTTTGATTCTCAACCTCTTCCTTCAATCTTGAATCCTTCTTATGTCATAAACTAACATGGTAGGTTGTACATCTAGTGGGCCTCTCATAAGATCCATTATCCTTAATCCTTCCACTAGTTCATCATTTTCTACCCAAGGCACTCATGCTTCTAGTGCTTCTTCCTCTTAGCCATTTACTAGTCCATCTTTTGCTTCACATGAAAATTTTTCCACTAGTGCCTCAAATTC
This sequence comes from Torreya grandis, assembly GCA_037957365.1. Classification (NCBI taxonomy): domain Eukaryota; kingdom Viridiplantae; phylum Streptophyta; class Pinopsida; order Cupressales; family Taxaceae; genus Torreya; species Torreya grandis. The sequence goes on from JARHVA010007896.1 coordinate 129,951, forward strand.
TCATAGCTATTCTCAAGCTCATAGGAATAATAATAGTGGTACCCAAGCCACTAACACCAACATAAACACCAATAATACTTCTTCTAATAACACTAATCAAACTCATCAACTATTATTACAAAATCTTAATCAAATGAACACATTCAAAGCTCATAATATGAATCAAATGATGAGAATGCAAAACCACCTTATTAATCTTCAATCCAATCCTCAACTAATGGCTTGGGGAACACATAAAAAAATTGTTCCTCCTCTTCCTTTTTGAGATTCTTAAGATAATCTCATTCCTCAACCTCCATTAGTCAACAAAGTCATCAAGAATTTACAAAATGAACCTCTTACCACCCAAATTTCTAACATTGACATTGGAGGTATAACATCTACAATTTATTACAATGTATCAATCAATACTACCCATCACTTTAAGACATCTAGAAATATTTACAAGGATTGGGTCAAGTTAATTACCTTTGTTGTTATTAAACTCTTAGTGAAAACCCTCACAGATGATGCCTTGGATTGGTAAAATCAACTTAGAACACACTCTATCACTAGTTTGGAGTACTTAGTAAATTCTTTAGTTCAATAATTTCAAACTAGTGATCTTTTAGAGAACACATTGGCCCAATTTATCAACTAAAAAAATTAAAAATGAAACTTCCCAAGCCTTTTTTAAGCGATGGAACACTTTGTCAAATAAATATGAACATAACATGGTAGATGACAATCTCTTTCTTCTTTACAAATTATTTATTTACTAAATTATAATATCAAGTTCGTACCCTTTTTCCATATACCTTAGAGGAAGCTATCGATCAAGCCAAAAGACAAGATTTCCTCATGCATCAATTCGAGCCACCCCAACCTTCCATGGGCCCTCACCTATTAGTTAAGAATAAAAACCATAATATTACCAATGATGGTGTTATCTATTCATATGACACCATTCAAAATGTTCAAGCTATCCTTCTTACCCCTTCTTTGGAACTAGCTCCTTAATAATTCACTAACCCTCATTTATCAATAAGCAACATTAATGTCCATAAACATTTGTCCTTACCTAAATCACTTGAACATATACCTAGGCCTCTCGCTTAAGATATTAACCCTACTTGACCTATGAAATCATGGTATGATCCTAATAAGTTTTTTTGGTTTCATGCTAGCTAGGGTCACTTCCACACGACTTGTAGATAGATTTGTAATTTAGCCATGAACTTCCTTCTTGGCCAAAATTTTGATCATGATTCCATTATCTGTAAGCATCAACAAGCCTATGAGATTAATTTTAAATACTATAAATCACATGATAAAACTCAAGCCTTAAATAAAGTAAACACTCATTTATCTATCTATAAAGACCACTTGCCTAATCATCAACCAATCCAAGAAAGTCAAGACAAGCCCACTTCTTCCACCTATAATGTAGAAAATCTTGTTGAACCAAATTTCAAAGAGAATGTGGTTAGAATGACTAATATACGAAGAGTGGTGGCTTTCATTGATTTGTAAATTATTTACACTCCTCCTTCCTGTAATACATATCATGTTATCCAAGATTCTTCTCCAACTCATTTAAATGAGTTAGGGCAAGAAGATCTTATTTCTTTTGATGATCTTCTTTATGATTCTCCCTTGGATGACACATCTCATACTATTTATACTTCTCTCCCACCATCTTCTAATACTAATAACAATCCAATTTCTACTAACACTTCTTACTCCAAATTTCAAGATCAATCTAAACCAACAACTTATTCATCACCAAATAATTTACAAACATCTTATAATACTAATAACAATCAAATTTATACTAACACTTCTTATTATAAATTTCAAGATCAATCTAAATAAACTACTTATTCATCACCAAAAAATTTACAACCTTCTCATTCTTATCAACATAATTTTTAATGCTCTTTGGATCCAACTTTCAAATACCTTCTTAATCATTATGCACGTATATGTAATAATATCCTTATGGGTTATGATGAGTGGGATCCCATTATGAAACTTATTAATCTTCCATCCCAAATACCTTTTCTTGAACTCATGAGGACATATCCACATCATATAAACTACCTCATGAAACTCATATTCAAGATGAATATCCTTCACCCTCCTTTAGTAGGATGGGAGGCTACTTTATCTAGATTTGAGGATAGTATCTTACAATAATGTGAAGAGATGTCCATCAACATTGATGAAACTCTATAAACTTATCTTTATTTATGATTTCCTATTGCATCTTTGATTTTGGATGAGATTTTTCTTCATGCAAATGATCCTCCATTATTTATTAGCATCCAAATCAGTGATATCCAAGTTAAGAGAGCCCTGAACGATGATAGTTCTGGCACCTGTATCGCTTCCCTTGATTTAATTAAGACTATTGGGTATCTAAATGTAATCTCAAGTATACATGCAACACATGTCAAGGATATGATAGAAGGCAAATTCCTCCCTTAGGGTGTGTGTCACTTCCCATTACTTTCCCACCTATCACCATTTATGTAAAGGTGATGATGTTCAACTTTCCCCTTTTGTATACCATAATTCCTGGTAGGCCGTGGACTCATCGCATGTGATCTATCACATCTTCTACGTACCAATGAATTAAATTTCCTCACAATGGAGCCATTTAAAGGATTCAAGGGGACACTAACCCTTATAATTTTAAATAATTCCAAGATCATGGTGTCTTCAATATTCCTACTCTTGAGACTTTTCCTAGTGTTCCATTCTTTGAGTCACAATGTTTGAAATTTCATGTAAACTCAATTAGAGGTTACAATGGGCATCTTGAGCTCATTGGTAACATTCCTCCCAACCTTTTAGACTCCAATGATGATGAGCTTGATGAGATTAACTTAAATATCAAAACTTTTGATCTCTTTCCTCATCTCATCTTGTAGTTCCCTGCTTCTTTGCATCCTCATTCTTGTAAGATTTCTTGCGATGACATTCTTATAGTCTTAACTAAGAATAGGCACTTTATTAACGAATATTACTCTGATGACATGGTCATCCTAACCTATGTCATCAATATTCATACTCTAGATTATTATGATGGATATTCTTTAGATGATACTCTTTTAGGTGGCCTTATCTAGGCCCATGATGCCAATATTATTTTTTACCATTCTTCTTTACCTGAGTCTTTTCATGCATCTCATCATTCTCTTTCATTTATAGTTCCTTATTCTTGCATTTTTCCTTTTTATTATAGGGTAGAGATGTTGTTGATACCTCTAGTTTTTGAGGAACCACTAAGGACCATGCTCTTGGATCATGCTATGACTAGACCTTATCACTTTACACACCTAGGGTAGTCCTCCTTAGGCCTTTTAAAAATCTCATTCCTCCTTTAGTAGGGATAGATATAGTTATGTCCATTCCTTTTTCCACTCTACTTGAACCTATTTCCTCTCCTACTATTGTTGAGCCTCTTCTTGCTTCTCCTCCTATTGAGCCTAGTTCCATTCCTTCCCCATCATCACCCTCCATTGATGATGGTTTGCTTCCACTACCTAAGATGGATCTTTTTCCCTCCAAATGGGCTGATGAATCCCCTTTAATTGCTTCCACTCCTTTTTTACCCCCTTCTATGAGTGCTCCTAAAACCACTCACAAGCATATTTGTTTCTTTCATGAGACATCTAATCATTTTCCCTCCCATTGTCATAAGTTGTGACAATATCTTGATACCTTTCATCCTTCTTCCCTATCATCAAACAAAGCCATACCTCCCCCAAAAGTACTTCTTGAATATTTACCTAAGTATGGTGAGGTATATTTTCTATGGTACCTTTGTGGCACACATCACACTGATCATTATTGCATTATTCAACAACATATTAGAGATCACCTTGTATCCATCCCTAGACCTTCTACCATTCCTCCCATAGGTCATTCCCAAAAGAAGGTTCCTCATTATTCTCCCATGGCTCCCCCTCCAATGGTTCCATCACATCCTATTGTCCTTTCACCACCTTATATGCCTTCACTTATGAATAATTCACCTATGGACCCTCCCTCACCTATGGATCCTTCTCCACTCATGAGTCCTTCACCCATGGATCTTTCTCCCCCTGTATTTGATAATTCCTACTTTTTTGATTGAGGAGATCATAAAAGAAGTATTTTCCTAGTATTCATTTAATATTGATGAGACATTATCTGGAGTTTGATTATAGATTCATGGAGACTTATCTGATGTATTAGATAATGTGTGTGGATAGATTTACCAGTATTTATGAACACATGCATGGTAATTTCTCATTTATATTTTTATTGGACGTGTTCTCTAATATTATTTCTATCTTGATTATATCATTTGACATTGTGTCAATTTTTTTCTATCTTATATCATGTTTCTCCTTCTTGTTATACTATAGTTAGCTTACGTTATTGTTTTTCATTTTGCATATACTTGTCTTTTTATTATCATTATTTTCTTTTCCTTAAGAGTTTTTCTCAAAAATATTCCCTTGTATCTTTATGATTGTTTGATTTTTATCTTTATTTTTCATAGATAGCTGTCATAGTAACTTGGTTACATTTACCTTCTTCCCTTTGATTACTATCTCCTATTACCATGTGATCATTTCACAAGTAATCTTTCTCATTACTATTCCCTTTCAACAGTCCCCCATTGGATCTTCTTTTTTCCTTCTTACTTTTTTCATAAACTAAGTGTATAAAAGGCTGAGACGTGAGATCACATGATCAGTTCATTATCAAGCCTAAGTGTTCTAGTCAGTTTTTTGTCTTGGGTTACTTAGCTTCTTTTAGCCTTAGCCTACAACTCATTCGGGTGTATCACTATTTCTCTCATGATTGGTCATTCCAAATCCATATGGATGAGGATTCTTAAAAAAGCCTTAAAAATGAAGTTAAAGGCCAAATAATTTAAACAAAAAGGCATTGATATCAAAAGGCAAAAATATTGAATATTTTTAAAAGTCAATCACACCAAAAGATGTGATTCAAAGCACATATCCTTCTTCTAGTCGAAGATCATACTCTATAATTTTCCTCACAGTAGATTCGAGGTCATTTGGGGTGTGGTAGGCTAGTAGATTAGAAGAGGAGAATAAAAAAATCTTTTAGTGCTACCTACTTTCTCATGAAGTACTCAATCTTCCTAGTAGATTGATGGATCTGTAATAGGGCCTAAGGAGTAGGTAACACATTGTGGAAAGGTAGGTCCATTTTAATTTTCCTTATACCAATATACCATCATGAGTTGATCTTAGTAGAACACCTATTTTCCTGCAAATCTTTGTGTCTATAGGAAGCAGGTTTCCTTTATACATAGATGACCACTAGTCACTTAGTGTCTTTTCATATCCTTAGTATGCTTATTACCTCCTAAGGTCTTCTCATAAGATGCCTAAGTCCTTATTTTTACACTCCTTTTTTCATTATTTTTCCTTCATATTTCCTATTGGAAAATATTATTTTTCTTACTGATCACTCCCCATGGAATTTCATTTGTGAGTTGCTTTGTAAGACTGTGGATAAGACCCAATATTCCTCATAAATTACCACCTTTTCCATCCTATTACCCACATCCTTGATCTACCATTACCTTATCCTTTTTCTTACCAATCTTGATTTGGTACCCCTTGGGATTTTCTTTTGTGAGTTTTAGTATAAGACTGTGGATAGGACCCGGCCTTCCTCACAAAATTTTCCAATAAACAAGTCACCATCCAAATTACATGTGTCAAATAAGAGATAAGATTTGGTTGATTATGGGGTTACACGTCATTTACATACTTCCCATCTTGATATTTAGTATGTTTTATGCTTAATTATTATTTATTTTGCCTTTTATTTTCTTATTTTTTGAGTGCATGTAAGATTACATTTATTTCTTGAATTTTGTGTACTTCCTAGCTTGAATTAGTATGATAAATTTAAGACCCAATTTTTAAAAATTTTGTTTTTATTTTTACTTCCCATTCTGAAATAGTATAATTGATTGACTTAATTTTGATTTGTTTTTATTACCATTTATGTCCTTTTACATACCTTCCATTTTATTACATTGTTTGTCATACTTCCCAATGTGATATTTAGTATGATTTTCCTTGTTTTAATTTGGTGTAAAAATATTTTACATTGGTTTAAAAACAAATCCCATTTTAGCATCTTGTTTACCATTTTCTTGGATTTTTATAATTAGTTATTTTTGTTATTATACATTTCCCAACTTGAACTAGTTTGTAGTACATTTCTTTGATTGATTATATTTTTCCATGTCCTTTTTGCCTATTTCTTTTTAACCATGCATGTGTACTCCATAAAGGTAGAAAAGAAACCACACTGCATATATTTCGTATAGCATATAAAAAAAAAGCTAAATACATGTGCTAGAAATAAATATATCCAAAGCATCCACAACCTCAACCACAATGAAAAAATAGAATCCATCATAAAGACAACATACATAACCAACACCAATAATCCAAAATGATACATCATATATATAACATGATTTTGATACAACATATACAACCATATAAAAAACCTCAATACTAGGGGTGAGCTCTATCATGTATATCTCATGGACTAGCCATTCTACCTGTTGAGGCCTTGATCTGACTCCTCTGAATGGTATGTGTTGGAAATATTGTCATTGATGTCAAAGGTCTAGCATTATTGGTGATAAAGGCCCCATTGAATTTAATGATGTTTGTAATAGTTATATCTTGGCTAATGTGTGTTAATATTTATTTAATATTAATGAATATAGTTTTTGTTGCATACAAGACAAACGAAGAGCCCATGGAGAAGTCAAAGAGTCACGGGGTAAAGACAAAAGAAGAATGGGATGAATTTTCCCATGAAGAGTCATCTTGGGGAATTCAAAGAGTCACCAAGTGAAGACAAAAGAGATTGGTATGCATTTTCCCATGAAGAGTCATCTTGGGGAATTCCAAGAGTCACCAAATGAAGACAAGAGGAAGGGTGCAATTTCTCATGAAGGGACACTTTGAGGAATAGGAAAAGTCACCAAGATAAGGACAAAAGAGGAAAGGATGCTTTTGCTTATAAAGGGTCACCATATGACTTTTTAAATGCAAGGATATAAAGGGTCATGCAATTTTGTGCCGTTTTCCATGAGGATTGAAGGGTTAAAAAGGGTGAAGGCCAAAGGTAATTTGGAAAGTTATAAATAAAGGCTTGAGAAGCCATTTGTAAAATATGAGATAGAGTATGATTTGTAATTATAATATGTAGCTTAGAAGAACAAAGGAGAGAGAGGAAAGAGATATTTTAATGAACTATCATTTGTTGAGATAGCAACATTGAGAGATAGTTGTGTGATACGCACAAAAGGGGTTGGTGCTCCTATGGGTTGGTGCTCATGAAAATTATTGCTATGTTGGTGCTCAGCAAAGGGGTTGGTGCTCCTATGGGTTGGTGCTCATGAATTATTATTGTGTTGGTGCTCAGCAAAGGGGTTGGTGCTCTTGCAAGTTGGTGCTTAAGAATATTGTAGTTTGAGTTGGTTCTCATTCATATACTTGAGATTTCTCTCCATAGTTTTTCCCACATTAAATCTGGTGTCTCTATCTATCTTGTGTGGTGTTTATTATTTCAATTTTTATTACATATATTGAATGTTTGGTTAAGTGGATTTTGATTAAGGGAAAGTTTATAAGATTTATGATATATTGATTCACCTCCCCTCTCAGTATATCCTGTGCTTAACAATTGGTATCAGAGCATGTTCCTTTTGAAAAAGTTTTACAGCTTGAAGGTAGATCGGGAAAGCACAAGATGGCCATACATGAAGATACCTCTGAAAGCAAAATAATAGATGATCAAGAAGAAGAAGAGGATGAAGCTAAAGTGAATCTGAAAGGAGAACTCATTTGTGCCTTAGAAGAGTTAAAATCTATTGAAAAAAAAATTGAAGATTGAAGCACCAAATCGAGAAAAATGAAAAGGAGTCAAAGGAAATAATTGAATATCTACAAGCACACTTTGAAGAAGCCAAGAAAAATGAAGAAGATCTAATGGCATAGTTGAAAATAGTAAGAAAAGAATGTGAAAGGTATGTTATTGAAATTACTTCTTTAAAAGTAGATCTTGATAAAACAAATAAAGCAATCAATGATAGAGTAGCCAATGATTCAAAATTTAAGAATAGCACTAATATGATGAATAAGATATTAGAAATCCAAAAGGTAATATCAGATAAGATAGTATCATATTTGAAAAGAAAAAGAGATATGTTGAAGCTCTTACAAAAGAAGAAACAAAAAGGGCAGAAGTGAAGAATACAGAGGGCATCTCAAACAAAGAAGGCTGGAGGGAACAAAGCTACAAAAGGCAATCAAGTCAGAGATACAAAAATAGGTCCTATTTTTATGGTTACTATTTTTATTGTAATGGATATGGTCACAAAAAATTAGAATGTAGAAAAAGAGCTAACAATCTCAAAAATAAGGAAAAGGAAAGTCAAGTAGAGTCAAGAAGATGCTACAACTCTTTTGCTCCTATATCAAGCTTTAATGAAGAGGCCATATTTTGTTACAAGTGTAAAAAATTTGGACACATAGCTCAGTATTGTAGAAGCTTGTTTGATTTAGTCAAGAAGGACCAGCGTGTCAAGGCTCCATTCATCAAGAAGAAGGTTCAGACAAGGTAGAAGAAATAACTTGAAGATTCTATGTTGGTTCAGACAGCTTTGCATGCAAGAAATTAAGAAAATCCATGGTTCATTCATAGTGGATGTTCGAGGTACATGACAAGAGAGAAGAGAAAGTTCATAACCTTAAAGAAGATCAATGGTGGCATAGTGAAATTTGGAGATAATACTACTACCAGAATTGCTGGAAAAGGTACACTAAGTTTAGGTAACAGTAGAACTAAAATTGAAAATGTTTTATATGTAGAAGGTCTTAAGCATAATATTTTTAGTGTAAATCAAATGTGTGATTAGGGGCACACACTAAAGTTGTTAGGTTGTGGAGCTAAAAGCTTCACTCGGATGCAAACATGGAGGGTTGCTGAGTGTCATAGTCACTGACGTCGGCAGGCCAACATCGACGATGGGCAAAGGTCGATAGAAAGCAATCGACATCAGCAAGAGTCAATCGACGTTGATCACCTTCAGTCAAATAGGGACCGACGTTAGTCACCTGTGCGGTTCAAAACTGGTTGTTGATGAACAGTCAGTTAGTTGAACGGGTTGTTTGCATGTTAAAGACTGAGTCAAGTCTTGAGCCGCAAGTTTAATCATTGTATGCATGAGATCTATATAATAGACTCATGGGATATATTGTAAAGCATATAACTAGGAGAGTTCTTCCCATGGTAGAATCAAGTAGGATTCTTCATGTATGTAAGATCAGGTTTGGTCTGCAGGGTGTTGCAAGGTCATGGTGGAGATCTACATGTGATAAGTAAGATCAGGTTGGTCTGTAGGGGTGTGTGTGTGCAAGGGTCAAAATGAGATCTATGGGGGAGCAAGATCCAAGGTGACAGTAACACATCAAGGAGCAAGATCATGGTGAGATCTACTTGGAGTACCGGTTCGTACTCAGTTGTAATGGCAGTGTTGTACTAACTGGTTGAGGTGAACAACAGCTCTATGCTTGAGTTGTTTGTTGTGACCTGTATTGAGAGAAGATTACTCTTGAGGGAAGATTACTGGTATGCCCACAAAGTGGAAGAAGAGTGTGATCTCTTTGTTGTAATTTCCTTCTAACTGAGTTAAATACAATTGTGTGTTACCTCTCATATTCTATGTTATTTCTCATTGATAGTTACTTGTACTTCTGGTTATTTCCACACCTTAAGTTGCTTATACAATGGTAATCATGTGTGCTCTTAATTTTGAAAATTTGTGTCAAAGCTTTGGGGAACCTAGGTCCTATCAAATGGTATCAGAGCGAGGTTGGAGGTTCTCAGAGCGAAGTTTACTAACATGAGGTTCAGATCTGTTCAGTATGTTTTGATTACAGGTTACTCTCAGGGGTTTTTGATTGAGTGGGAGTATAGCAATGACAGAAGAAGGTAAGCTGAGAATGGAGAAATTTAGACACAGGCGTAGCACCATAGGTTGTGTGGTGGGTGGTCTTCAAGATTGAGCTTGAAGAGGGATACAAGCCAGGATACAGATTAGACAATGTACTGGTATAGGTACAGGTGCAGCTGTTTATCTCCAAATGGGAGATTGTTAGGTTGTGGAGCTAAAAGCTTCACTCGGATGCAAACATGGAGGGTTGCTAAGTGTCATAGTCACCGACATTGGTAGGCCAACACTGACGACGAGCAGAGGTCAACAAAAAGCAACCGACATCGACAGGAGTCGGCTGACGTCGATCACCTCCAGTCAGATAGAGACTGACGTCGATCGCCTGTGCGGTTTAGAACTGGTTGTTGATGAACAATTAGTTAGTTGAACGGGTTATTTGCATGTTAAAGACTGAGTCAAGTCTTGAGCCGTAAGTCTAATCATTATATGCATGAGATCTATATAATAGACTCATGGGCTGTATTGTAAAGCATAAAACTAGGAGAGTTCTTCCCATGGTAGAATCAAGTAGGATTCTTCATGTATGTAAGATCAGGTTTGGTCTGTAGGGTGTTGCAAGATCATGGTGGAGATCTACATGTGATAAGTAAGATCAGGTTGGTCTGCAGGGGTGTGTGTGTGCGAGGGTCAAAAGGAGATCTATAGGGGAGCAAGATCCAAGGTGATAGCAACACATCAAGGAGCAAGATCATGGTGAGATATACTTGGAGTACCGGTTCGTACTCGATTGTACTGGCAGTGTTGTATTGACTGGTTGAGGTGAACAACAGCTCTGTGTTTGAGTTGTTTGTTGTGACATGTATTGAGAGAAGATTACTCTTGAGGGAAGATTATTGGTATGCCCACAAAGTGGAAGAAGAGTGTGATCTCTTTGTTGTAATTTCCTTCTAACTGAGTTGAATACAATTGTGTGTTGCCTCTCATATTCTGTGCTATTTCTCATTGATAGTTACTTGTACTTCTGGTTATTTCCACATCTTAAGTTGCTTATACAATGGTAATCATGTGTGCTCTTAATTCTAACAAGTTGTGTCAGAGCTTTAGGGAACCTAGGTCCTATCAAAAGTTTTATGCAAAATGTTGTGAAATTAAAAGAAAAGATTCAGATGTATTGGTTGTAGATGCTCAGAGAATAGGCAATAACTTATATATGCTATCAAACATCAAAGGTCAAAGATGTTGTTTGAGTCAGATTGAAGAAATTTGGCTATGGCATAGAAGAATGGGGCACATAAAGTTTGAAAATCTTGTCAAAATCAACAAAAAGCAAGTAGTCACAAATCTTCCAAAGATTACAAAGCCATCTGATACGCTTTGTGGACCTTGTCAGCATGAGAAGCAAGCGATTCAAAACAAAAGAATACTCGACCACTCAGATGCTAGAGCTTGTTCACACTGACCTATGTGAACCTATGAGGACTCAAAGTACTCAAGGTGATAAATATTTCATGTTGATTATTGATGATTTTTCATGTATGACTTGGGTAATGTTTTTAAATAAAAAATTAGAAGCTTTTAGACATTTCAAAGCATTAGTTGAGAATGAAACTAGTTTGAAGATTAAGTGTCTAAGATAAGATTAAGGAGGAGAATTCATGTCAAATCAATTTATTGAGTTTTTTGAAGATCATGGAATAAAGAGACATTATTTAGCAGCTAGAACTCCACAACAAAATGGAGTAGTTGAATGAAAAAATAGAACAGTTCAGGAGATGGCAAGGATAATGCTAAATGAATCCAAGATAGCAAATAAATATTGGAAAGAGGTGGTTGGTACATCAGTGCATATTCAGAATAGAGCATTATTAAGAGTCAATAGTGACAAGACTCCTTATGAGCTATGGAAAGACAAACTAGCAACAGTTGATTATTTTAGAGTTTTTGGTAGTAAATGCTTCATAAAGAGCACCGATGAAAAACTTGGTAAGTTTGAATCTAGATAAGATAAAGGTATATTTCTTTGTTAGTCTTGCAAAAGTAAATCTTATAAATTTTATAACAAAAGAACCAATAAAATTGTTGAAAGTGCAAGTGTCAAGATAGAAGTAGATAGAACACAAAGAAGCAATGATCTAGTAGACATTTTTGAAATCATTGAAGAGGAAGTCTTTGAAGAATTAGATGAAGATGAGGAGAAGGAGAAAAAGGGAACCAAAACTCCATCCAAATACGTTCAGAGAAATCATAATGAAAGTGACATCATCAGGGACATAAATGAAGGAATTCACACCAGAAGAATGATGGTAAGTGAATTTGAACAAGTTAATTTCTCTTTGTTATCTAAAATTTAGCCTAAAACTTTTTTAGAAGCTAGACATGATGAGCATTGGGTTAAGGCTATGGATGAATAATTAAATTGAATAGAAAAGAATGATACTTGGGAATTAGTGCCTAGACCAAAAGATCACAATGTGATAGGAATAAAATGGGTTTATAGAAATAAGTTGAATGAAAATGGAGAAGTGACTAGAAATAAAGCAAGATTAGTATGTAAAGGATATGCTCAGATTGAGGGAATAGATTTTGAATAAACTTTTGCACTAGTGGCAAGGTTAGAGGCTATTAGAATGTTTCTTGCATATGTAGTGTTTAAAAATTTCAAAGTGTTTCAGATGGATGTCAAATCTACCTTCCTAAATGGGAATCTTGAAGAAGAGGTCTACATTGAGTAGATTGAAGAAAACACTGTATGGATTGAAACAAGCTCCCAGAACTTGGTATACAAGACTTGATAAGATCTTGCAAGATCAAGGATTCAAGAGAGGATTTTCTGATAGTAATCTTTACATCAAAATAGAAGGTGAGCATCAATTGATTATTGTGGTATATGTTGATGATATAATTTTTGGAGAAAATATTGAAAAGATGACAAATTTTTTTTTTGATAGAATGCAAAAAGAATTTGAGATGTCTATGCTTGGAGATTATCATTTTTCTTAGGATTGCAAATATTTCAATCAAATAAAGGAATCTGCATATCTCAAAGTAAATATGCCAAGGAAATGTTGAATAAATTTGGTTTTGAGGATTGTGCACCAGTTTGCACACCTATGTGTATAGGAAATAAGGTGAGCAAGGATGAAGATTCACTTGTTACAAATCAATCTTTGTATAGATCTATGATTGGTAGTCTTTTATATTTGATAGAATCAAGGCCAGACATCATGCATGTAGTAGGTATGGTTGCAAGATATCAATCATCTCCAAAAGATAGTCATGTTCAGTTGGTGAAGAGAATATTCAGATATATCAAGTGAATATTGGATTATGGATTATGGTATCCCACAGGTAGAGATTTCACTTTGGTTGCTTATATAGATTTAGATTGGGTAGGGTGCTTGGATGATAGAAAGAGTACAAGTGGAGGATCTTTCTTCTTTGGTGATAGCTTAGTATCATGGCTAAGTAAGAAGTAGAATTCAGTATCACTTTCTACAGCTGAAGCAAAATATATTGTAGTAGTATTGTGTTGTACTCAAGTGCCTTGGATGAAGTAAACTTTGGAAGATATCAAGATAAAGTATGATGAACCTATTTCCATTTTTAGTGATAATACAAGCGCTATAAATATTTCAAAGATTCCATTATTGCATTCAAGAATAAAACATATTCCCATTAGATATCACTTCTTGACAGAGCAGGTTGCAGATCAATAGGTTAAGATGGAATATATCAGTACTATAGAGAAGATTGTAGATATTTTCACAAAGGCACTACCAAAAGACACATTTGAGAATCTACGAGAGAAGTTGGGAGTAATTTATTTTACTTCCTACCATTGAAATTTAGCATCAGTTGAGGGGGAGCTCAGTGTTAGCTCTAGGTAGGCCCTTTGCCATTGATGTCAAAGGGGGAGAATAACATGTATAATTACAATGCAAAAATATGTACAAGAATAGGTACAGTAAGGGGGAGTTACTGTATGTTTTTAGATGACAGTATGTGTAGGTTTTAGGATGTGGTAGTTTCAAGTTGAGGTTGCCATCAATGACAAAGGAGGAGATTATTGGAAATATTGTCATTGATGTTAAAGGTCTAGCATTATTGGTGATAAAGGCCCCATTTAATTTAATGATGTTTGTAATAGTTATATCTTGGCTAATGTGTGTTAATATTTATTTAATATTAATGAATATATTTTTGGTTGTATCTAAGACAAGAGAAGGGCTCATGGAGAAGTCAAAGAGTCATGGGGTAAAGACAAAAGAAGAATGGGACACATTTTACCATGAAGAGTCATCTTGGAGAATTCCAAGAGTCACCAAGTGAAGACAAAAGAGAATGGGATGCATTTTCCCATGAAGAGTCATCTTGGGAAATTTCAAGAGTCACCAAGTGAAGACAAAAGAGGAAGGCTACAATTTCTCATGAAGGGACACTTCGAGGAATACAAAAAGTCACAAAGATAAGGAAAAAAGAGGAAAGAACACTTTTGCCTATGAAGGGTCACCATATGAATTTTCAAATGCAAGGATACGAAGGGTCATGCAATTTTAACACCATTTTCCATGAGGATTGAAGGGTCACAAAGGGTGAAGGCCAAAGGTCATTTAGAAAGCTATAAATAAAGTCTTGAGAAGCCATTTGAAAAATGTGAGATAGAGTATGATTTGTAATTGTTATTTCTAGCTTAGAAGAGTAGATGAGAGAGAGGAAAGAGATATTATAATGAACTATCATGTGTTGAGATAGCAACATTGAGAGATAGTTGTGTGATGCACACAAAAGGGGTTGGTGCTCCTGCAAGTTGGTGCTTGCAAATATTGTAGTTTGAATTGGTGCTCATTCATATAATTGAGATTTTTCTTTGTGGTTTTTCCCACATTGGGTTTCCACATTAAATTTTGTGTCTCTCTCTATCTTGTGTGGTGTTTATTATTTTAGTTTTTATTGCATATATTGAATGTTTTGTTAAGTGTAATTTGATTAAGGAAAAGTTTATAATATTTATAATATACTAATTCACCCCCCCTCTAAGTATATCCCATGTTTAACAGTATGCTTTAATTATGTATTCTAAGATCTCAATCCCTTTACCTATCTTTATAGGCATGCTATTTGCACCTATGCTTTCATCAACTCAACCTAGGTTGTTGTATGTGCATATGTCAACTAAGTCAACATTGTTTTATATACCTACATCATCTACATCAATATCTCTAGATGCATATCTCTCTCATCTACCAAGGCTTACTAGGCTTATTTCTCACCTACACACATCTCTACTTGTATCTGCCTCGCTACCTCACCAACTAATCTGAACTAGCTCGCTTGAGCTAGGGCAGATGGTTCACTCAAATCCTTTAGTGTCATGGGGTTGTATGGATGTAGAGTCTCATCTAGGATGTCATGGAGTGCTCCCCTCACTAGGGACGCCCATCTCTCCTCCTCATCCTCAGGTATGACTATAAAATCACACTAGATGGATACTAGATCACTATCATATCTCAAAATATCTATCTATATCTCTCTACAACCAAATAAAAACATAAAAAATAATTCAACAATCTTCATATCTATTTGTGTCTCATCTCTTATGATATCATCAGCTGCATGATTGCCTAACATAGTCTTCATGTCTATATGGCCTTACAATACCTCCTCGATAGGTCACCTCCTCAGCTCAAACCTGACTATCATGGTTTATGTCCATCTTAGCCTCCATCTAAATGGTCTCTCTATTATCTCCTCTAGCTCATCTATGGGATTATCTAAAATGTCTATAGTCTCCACTCTCTCCTATCTCCATCATTGTCATGTCCTCGATGGTCACTACTCATCTTGCTATGAGGTAGGTAGTGCTACATCTGGTATCTCTGCCTCCTCCACCTCCTCTTCTACCACTCATTATTCCTGACTAATTTATGGTCACTCCTAACATGACCTCAATGTCAATGGTAATATTAGTGGTCTGAGTCCCCTCTTCCCTCATGCTACCTTCACATGTTGAGCTCACTAGTTGGGCATCAATATTGATGTCATTAGATAAGGTAGACCCATTTATCCTTACACCCATGCCACCAAATGTGTCTCTCTCCACCATGTATAGTGACCAATCACCTCTCTCCTCTATAGTGTTGGTGCAACTATGTTCAAACTCACCCATGTATCTTTTATGTGCCCATATGACTACCACATGATGTATGCACGTCTCATCAACTATAACACTGGCACTTGGGGTATGACCCATGCTATCTAGTCCTCCCAACATCTTTGAACTCAAGGTAATCCATCATTAACTACATGGGATAACCCAACTAGTTGATATATGGGAAATCTCTCATATATCCATGATGTCAATAGTTTGATTGGTCCCATAGTCTTTTGCCCTCTAACAATCATCTTGAACAAATCATGTATGAGTTAGACCCAAATGATAGAACCTATATCATATAATAATCCCTCCTCTAGCAATATCCTGCTCATGGCTACCACAAATAGTGGTACCTTTCCATATAACTTATGATAGATCACCCACTGTGTCATAAGGCCTATCACCACCTTTCAAAGATCCAAAATCTATGATATATACATGTCATCTATACTGACTCTCCATCCACTCAATATCATCTCTAAACCTGTAACCCACATAACTAAGGCTCTCCTCTCCTCTAAGCTATCTGGTATCCCTGTGGTCACTAGTGCTCCTAGTATGGGCAACCCGAGGATGACATGGACATCCTCTAGTGTGATACCCGCCTCTACCACATCCTCATCCAACTCCCATCTAAAGGTGTTAGTCAACCATTCCCAACATCCTAGAAACATGACTAACAAGTCATAACTAAGGGGGATCCTACACATCTCAGATATACCTCCTAGACTTATGGCTACTAGTCTAGCTCGATCTGTATTTGTTAATCCCTCTAACAAATCTAGTAACCATGACACATCTACTAACCTCCAAAATATTGACCATCTCTACAACCAAGAAATAATAAATGATGTATTAGTTCCTTCATGTCATGTATAATCATAATACATTATTTACACATCATTTTTATAATTCTAATTAACAACAAGCCTAATTACTTTTTCATTATTCATTTTATCCTATATCTAGCTTTTTTGGTCCCTTTTCCCCTCCTTTGGTCATTTCGGGCCATTCTAGCCCTCTTTCAACTTTCTACATGCTTATTCTAGTTCCTTGGTCAACCTAGTTTGAACAAAATTTTCCTATATTATCATATTTGACTTCAAATCTAAGTCAACCTTCTTATTTTTCCCTCCCTAGTTCTGAGTTTTCATTCTGGCCCTTACAAACTAGTTACTCAGTCCGTTTTAGATTTTTAGCCTATAGATTACACTAGGTTGGCCCATACCTACTGGGTCAAACATATGGATTTTACCTTGTTTCAACCTACTAGGTCGACTTGGTCGACCTAGTACATTTTGTATGCTAACCCAATACATTTTACCCAAAATGTGCTTTTTTCTCATTTTCTTCCTAAACACTTCTAAACCATTTCCCATCTTCTGATTTTCTACCCTTAGAATCTAAGTGTGTTCAATTTTGACATATATAAATTCTTAAAAACAAATTTTATCAAAAATTCACTTAATTCAATGCAAATTTCCAAAACTGGTTTGAGATCTGTAGTTGCATACCTATTGTGCACCTCCTACTGCCTCTAGGTGTCCTCCTCATCTAGCTTATCATTCCCTCACCATCCTAGCCTTGTATAGTCTCATATCTCTCTTTTCTCTCTTTCACAATTCAAAATACCAAATGAATTCTCTTTTTCCCTATTTAACAACACTTTTCAACAACTCAATTCTTTTATTTATTTTTAGGCAAATTCCTTGTTTTACCTCTATCTCTGTTTCTGCTCATCTATATTACAAACCATAAAATGCATTATAATCATGATGACATACATATTATTTTCCACTATCATATGACTATATTCTAAAAATATATATTTTTGGCTATTTCTTGCACTAACTTTTATAGGTTTGCCTAGTGTACTCTACATTGGACACCTTCATTTATTATAGTCTAATTCTTTATCTATGACACTAAGGTAAGTTAAAAATATGTATTTACCAATACATTTATTTCATTTATCTTATTTTCTACTTACTGCACCATACTTAGCATCAACATTGTGCATTATCATATTTTCTTTCAAAGCACCATTCTGTGTTGCACTTACGTGACACGTGATGAGCTTCAGTTGGAGCATATGTATACACATAATATTTTTAACTTTTATTTATTACTGACACTTTATTTCTTGAAATAACCTATCAAGTCTCAATCTCTCTAAGTGCATGCCTTAAGGGGTGCACTGGGAAAAGGGTGGGTAGACCATCAGTGCTTCATAAGATTGTCATTACTTTTACTACTTTCCATCCACACTTTAGCCTCATGAAACCATTGAACCCAATATTATTATTCTTAATTCTACCTATTACCATTATTTACTATGTTTTATCCTCATTTATTGCCTTAGCACCCTTTTGACCTATCAATTGTGCTAGGTCAACTAGGTTAACCTAGTATAGTTTAGGGGCTTTTTCTCTCTTTTGGTTTATTGGCCTCTTGGCCAACCTAGCATACACCTAAAGAGTTAACCTCGAAAACATGCTAGGTTGACTGGGTCAACCTAGCATGGTCGATGTTCCCAAAAAAATTTAGGGAAAGTTACTACTATATATACAAGTTCATTTACCACCATTTCACAATAGTTAAGTATTAAAGGAAGAAGTGTGAACAAACATCTACCTATTGAGCATTCTACTTGGGGAATAAAGATTTAGGGTTCAATAATTTATTTGTAGCTCTGATCTTATCTTTTGGATGCTTGGATAGGTTGTGTATCCTAGAGATGATTTGTCTTAGTTATCCTCGCATACCATGACAATATCTTGTGAAGCACCTTGGCCAAAGGGGAGATTGAGGCTCAATGGGTTCATATTCAAAGGTAAGTATTCCTAACTTTATAACTCCTTTGTAAGAGTACATAGATAGATCATTTGTATTCTTTTCTTTCATGTATTAGGTTTTTGTATACATTGACATGTGTATATGTCTTCTATACATGTTTAGTTTAGTTGTTTATTTGTTTTGTTTCTAACCCTCACTTTGTGCCACAAGATGTGGTGTGCACTAGATTATATTTGTTTTTCTTGTTATTAGATTAGTCAAAAATTAAATCATAAGACACTATTAGGTTTATTATGTGATTTTGTTAGACTATAGGCTTTTGAGCCCTATCTCATATGGTATGTTGTGAGAAGTGATTTCCTAATCAGGTCTAGCAAATCCTCACATTGGTCATGCTCCCACTTAACAATTGTATGCTCCCCAATTATAAGTATAGGTGTGCTCTATCCCATCTGATCTAGGATTGATTTATGGACATGATGCATTTTTGATTGCATACAATATCCAACTCAATGATGAATGTTTCATGAAAATGTCTAGAGTCCTATAAACTCTTAAAAACAATGTCTAAAAGACAAAATGGTTCAAACTTGGTCCAAATTGGTTTAAGGATGCAGATGTATCTCCAAAATGGTCAGTGCTAAAACTTGGTTTAAAACTCTCTAACATGAAATGTTTTACACAAAAAGATTATGTGGATGAATAAGAACCAAAATACCAAACTTAGGTAAAAGGTGATTCAAACAAGTCTAGACTAGGTCTAAAGAAACAAATATTGCTATGTATTTTGGAAAACGAGGCATAAAATCTAGGCTCAAAATAGGTTTTACTAGGTCTTTTGGAAAAAAAGGCATAGAATCTAGACTTTAAATAAAATGAGGTATAAAAGGTAAGATAGTTAATCTAACAAATTTGTAACACTTTGACACAAACTAGGCATTCAAATTTAAACATGTAATTGATTTTTTGGTAAAAGGCATTGATCTTTGGGCATATGGAAGATAGGGTGCTTCCCCAAATCTAGGCACAAGAGTAGTATTTAAATTGAGCAAGGAATTAGTCTAAGCTACACAACCCAAAAGTGAAAGATAAATGTCTAGGCCAAAATTACATGAGGCATAGGCATAAATCAATCAATTTTTGGATCTAAACTTGTCAATGCTAGTTTTAAAATTGATTTAGAAGGCAATGCTTCTAAAATATATAACAAGCTAAATAAAAATGAATGATATGATGACACTAGGCATAGATCCCAAAGAAAAACCTAGTTTTGATTTTAAGATTGGAATTTTGGACATAAAGCAACAATCTCTTAAATAATTCAAGAAATGTAATGATGTTATCATGCTCTAAAGATATGAAAATGGTGTTTTTCAAGACTTTAAGGCACAAAACTTGAAATCAATTTGGTAGTGTAATGACACCCTTTTCAAACAAATGACATACACATAAAAGTTAAATAAATAACTAAGAAAAATGTGGTGTTAAATGGATGAAATAATGCCTATTGAAACAAATGAGTGATGTGTAAACAAGACTCATTTTAGATGTGGTGTGACAAATAAATAGTTTTTAAATCAATACCATGTAAGTAAAAAGGACAAAATGACAAAAGAACCTAAGTGTAATGTCATAAATCTTAAAAATCATAAGGTTGCCTCGTACTGTCGAATTCCATCTATATACTTTTTCTTGAGAGGATTTATGTTGCTAATCAAAAAATTAAAAGTTCATGAAAAGTAGGGTTTTTAGGCCCCCTCTTCTTTGAAGTGTTTGTACAATGACATGGAACTTTAGAGTACTCACCCTACATCAATAGTATGTCTGTAGCATGTGGCATTGTCTAAACTATCGAATTTTATTCATTTATAAATGGTTCCATATGTGTGGAAAACACTTAGGGCACAATCACATCATTTGAATCTGCATCAACCAACTTGTTGTGAAAAGGTCTAGTCCTTTTCACAACCACTACATTCATCAATTACTTAGTGTAGTGAAATGTCTGAGTTGTCCCTACATTATGAGTTCGAATACCACTAACAAATCTTTTTTTAACTGTTCAAAATAAGCATTCCAATAGGTCACCCTCAATTTATATACCCCACCATGGAGTGGGATTGAAATTATTCTAAGAGATGAATTCTTGGGTTAACACTTCCCTAGATAACCCATAAGGAGGTGATGAACTCCAGTTCCCAATATAAAATGCATAAAATAAAGATAAGTGGAAGGACTTTAGGGACATTTTAGGGTCACCCAAATCATACAAATTTTAGGGAGGGCCTTAGCGACATTCCTTCCACACTTTTAGACCAAAGTGACAAATGCAAAGATTGAGCATTTTTTTATCACCCAAGTTACTTAAAGGAGATAGGGGAGAACATACACATGACACTCATTTTTCTAAACAAACACTTTCAAAAAACAAGCATGAAAATGAAAACTCTTATGAGTATTTAACTAATGCAAGAGTTCATTTTATAGCACCACAATAGAATATGTTATGAAATTTGAGCCTTTTTGTATTTGTGTAAAAAACTTTGAAAGATATAAATTATTTAAGAAAAAAATATTTTTAAGACACCAAATTGAAATGTGAATTTTGTAACTTTAGATTATCTTAAATGTCTTATTTTAGCCTTTGGGTCTTGCAAAACACGTTAGGGGGTCCTTGTGCTTAGAAGCAAAAAATGAGTGAATGAATAGCTTTTCAAATCTATCTCTCAGGTTCCTAAAATTTTTCACAGAGTATAAAACCACAAAATATAGAGAAACACTGTGACTATCCTTAAAAAACCATAATAAATAGTGTAATACTGTAACTTGCCTGTAAAATAGAGTATTAGTTCAAAATCATTACTCCTAAGATAATATCATTAAAATAAAGACAATACCATAAAAATTTAAGTAATATCAAAATTTAACCCTATGCCATCAAATGGTAAGCAACAAATTGTTAGTAAACCATGATGGTTAAGCACAAAAATGTGATAGTTATGATAATATCATGGAAAATATGACAATATCATTATTGTAAGATTAATGATATTATCCAATATTGCAATTTTAGAGAGTGAAAAAGTGACTGCATAGAACAACTTCCTGATTTCCATAAAAATGTCCTTGAACCTCCAATCTTCACTTGTTTTGATCAACAAGCTTGAATTTTGACATGAAAATTATTAGGAGGGTGTCCTAAAAGGCCTTAGGAATAACTTCATTGGGTACGTGTCCCATTGGGTGTGCCATGATGTTAACAAGGATTACAATAGATGGGAGGTTATTCTTGTGTTACTCCAATAAAAAAAATCAAATTAACACACTAAAATCCTAACACCTCTAGCCTAGACATTAAGGAGAGAATAGGTAACATGCATGCATTTGTAAACACAACTAAAACATAAAATTAAAAACTCTTCACCTTCCTTGAATTCTAGATGACTTGTTGAAGTGGCTTTCTCAGCTTGTGCATCAAGAAATCTTCATCAAAAGAGCTTTGTTGGCTTCACCTTTCATTGGTACCTTGGCTTTGTTGTTTGGCTTAAGAATTTGACATGGTAATATTACTTCAATGAAAATTCTCTCTCCAAATTGGTATTATAACACTGCATTATGAAATTTTTTGAAGACATTTAGGCATAATAACTTTACATCAACAGAGCTGAAACATCAATGGATATGGCCTTGTATTTATAGCCTCAAAAATTAACTCTCACCCAAGGTGAGTTAAGGTTGAGTTTAACTATGGAATGGGTTGAAACTAACCCTAGGGAGTTGAGACTAGCTCCAATTGAGTTAAAAATTGTCATGTGATTATGATTTTTAATTCCTAAGCATGGCTCTCAAATTAGATATTTTGGGATATTTTGGAAGAGCTTGACAACTCATAAAGGTAATGATGAAAGGATTGATATTTTAATTTTTGGAATTTCTATTTTTAGATATTCTTTATTTACAAATGGATAATTTAAATAAGAATTTAATATTTTTTTAATTATTTAATTGAATTTGATTAGCATTTTAGCTCTTTCAAGATTTGATCAAGTGCCACACTTAATGGGTCCATAGGCTAAACTAATAGTTGTTATGCCACAAGGTGATTGATGATGAATTTGTGAAAGGTTATTGTTGTGTGTAGTATAATACCTCAAATAAGGATGCCTCAACATGATTTTGAACATTGATTAATTATGCACAACTAAAATTGGGACATTAGTGATTCCTAAGCTTAATTTTCAATGTTTGGTAGGAATCAGTCTTAAGTCCAGTTGGGAGCAAGTTGTGGCTGGAATTAGGTGTCTACTATATTATGTGACAGTGATGGCACAAGGATCAAACCATGGCACATGCTCACCAAAAATGTTTTTAACCCACTCAACTAAGTCACCTCCAATTATATCATAGGCTATATCCCTCATCAAAGTATGGATGACACCATATACTATCATTGACCAAAATGTGTCACCTGTAATACTAATCACATGAGTACATTAGCAACAAAATATAGTAATATCACCAATTAATTTAAGAAACATGTAAAACTCATGCAAATACTCACACTTAGACATAAAAATATAAACAACTATGGTAATAATGGATTCTCCATCCATTGAAATAAATGATTCAATTATCCAATGTATATACTTCTATAGTTGTAGAATGTCTGATCCAACAATCTTCTTAAGCAACATAATCCTACCTTAATTTCCATCTTTTCAATGACCCATATTATACTTATGGACCCATTGAATATATGTTAAACCATCTATCTCCACCATAATGGAAAACCATAGGATACAACATCTACCCTCTAATGTGATGGTCAATTCCCCTGTTGGTAACCAAAAAGTGTAGATTTTAGGATTCCATCTCATAGACAATGCTATAATCAAATGCATGTTATACACAATTTGATTCAATCAACGAACATGTGCCGCAGTATCCTCCTCTAGTATCTAAAAAATTTCATTTTCTAAACTAAGTTCTAATAAAGTAGTCATGTGTTATCCACCTTTGAACTCTCAAAAACAAAACAAGACACGAATAAAATAATATTAGTATTAGGTAAAAATAAATGAAATATACATGAAAAAAATATTTATAATAAACATTAAACAATAATAGGATGAAACCAAGACAAAAAGTTGATATCATTTAACAATATCATGGCATTCAGAGCATTATAGTCATAAGCAAAATAATATCATTAGAAACCTGAAGATATTAATCCAAAATACCAATATTATTGAATTTTTAAAAAATGAACTTTAAAAATACTTAAAAAGCAAAATATTCTAGAAACCAAAAATTTATAAAAATCTACTTGAAATCATACAATTGTTAGACTTAAAAAATGAATCATTTTGTTACATATTAACTCATTTTCCATCTTCGATTGTAAGGCAGTCTGAAAATGCTCAAACCAAAGAAATTATGCATCTCATCAGCTAGGTTGGAAACTCAAAAATCAATTTTCAAAATAACAAAATGAAAATGAAATTACAACCATATTTTCCATCTTACTATTTATATAATTTAACTTTTTACAATATTATTTATTCTCCTTATTGCATAGCTTTTTCAATTATTGGTGGCAAACTCCCACCAATGATATATTGAGAATTGTTTATCGAAAACGCATCTCATCAATTTCATCAAGGCACACGTGACACATTATCTCGATTTGTAAAACTACTTGGTCATCAATGCAAAATTGCAAAATCAGTTAATTTTTTATATGATAATACAAATTGCAATATTGTATACAAGTGCCATTGCCTTTTGAAATCATATTATCCATCGAATGAGATTATTTGCCATATTATTGTCTATACTATTTTTAAATTAACATAATTTGCATCAAAGAAACACTCAAATCTAGTACTCGATATTCTCATCATTCTAACTGATCGCAATTTTTAAAATTCCGTATATATTTTGAGCCTATCAATTTGATAATATTATCTCTTGCCTCGAAAGGGGAAAACATTTTATATATATATATGTGTGTGTAATTTTTATGGTACGGATATTAAATTATTCATTATACAACTCAACCTAAAAATATTTTATATATTAGAGATGAATCAAATGCATGACAAATGGATAAAAATTATGGGTAAATGTGATAAATATATGTACACACCGTATAGATTTAACATGATACATATTAGGGTTTCACAAAAGTAAAATGGTTCAACAATATCATATTGAGTTTGTATATGAATATATTAGTATAGTCTTTGGGGGCATATGTTATACATACGCATTCAATTTATATAAATAGGTACAAATATTTAAATATGTGTATATGTATGGGCATAAATATATAATTATAAAATGTCAAGTTACAAGTTACATTTACATATAGTGTCAAATTTATATTTATATATAATGACAAATTTAAATTTATATGCAGTGACAATTTTACATTTATATATAATTACAATTTATATATTTAACATATGTATGCATGGCATACCATATAAGTGATAGTGACGTAGGAGGCATGATATAGATTCATGCCATTATTAGTAATGGTCCTTGGAATCACTCATCGGGACATGCTAGTTGTTGTAGTTTACAAATAGTATGATGGGTTTATGAATAATTATAGGAATTTATAGATATGTTGAGGCTAAATACAAAGTATGTTCACATGCTAAGATTTATTCTTGTTCACCATTAATGTATGTTCATTTATTAACATTCTATCATTTACATAATTAATATATTAAAAAAAGGGCAAGAATACGTTCATTCGAAACAAAGTTGTGATTAATTCAAGTATGATTTATACACATACAAAATGAACTTGACATAGAACAGTGAATGAAAGTGGACCAGATATTGATCTTTGTTCTATTCCCACCCTTTCTAATATAAAATAAGAATATATGTATATTGTTCCAGAGAGAGTATAACTCTTCATTTTCATGGCATTTCATTCTTAGGATCAACCGAACCATGCAATTTTCATATGATTCTTGATCCGAAAAGAGACCAAAATTTATAAAAATACAATGTGTCATACACTTGTCACATATTTATCCTATAAAAATATGTGTGACCTATGATTCACATCTCCATACTAACACTTTCATGTCTTCAAAGAGTTGTCATGTCTAGAGACAAAGATGCTAGCAGATTATATTTGACTATAGTTAGGTGGAGTGGTCTTGACCTGGCTAATGTATCGGTCATGAAGCAATGGTTATAATTTTGTTCAAAGTATCAATTTGTGATTTTCACTTCTTCATACTAATTAACTACTCTTTTGGGTTTTTCAATAAGTAGTGTACTAACTTATCACCACGTACATGTTTTATATAGGTTGACATAACCAAGAGGATACCCTTTAGAGGTTTTCAACCTTCTTGGCCCTTCTTCTAATTATTCTTGTCCCCAAAAAAATTCATCTTCAAGATTTGATAGAAATTTGAAGACTACAATACCTTAGTATGATGATAGAGACATAGTCTACAAGGCCATAAAAAGGTTACATTGAGAAGACTTAGAAGCTACTAATTAATCTTAGAAGGACACAAAAGTTAATGTTTTCAAGGTGGTTTCTAAGGAGGGGGATGTATTAACTAAGAATCCTTCTTTGCATGAATGAGATTTAAAAGCTCAGTAGGTGGAATGTATTGAGGTTTGATAATGATCTCTTAGAGAGAATTGTCATGATTTTTCAAATTATGCTTAAAAAGTTTCCAATATTAAAAGACATCCATGATAATGTTTAATAGTGTATGAAGGAGAGCTTGACTTTGAATCATGGTTTGGATATCATCACTAGTTATAGCTTCAATAATTGGGTTGTGTTGCATAGCCTTATGTTCTATTCCTTGCATGATCTACTAAATTATATCAGCATACCTTTGCATTTATACATGTGTAAAAACATGATGTGCAACATATCTATCTCCCAAGTTCACATTTGGTCTTGAAATCATCTCTCAATGCAAGATATCATTGTAAAGCATCGTCCATTTTGGTTAGTAGTGTTTGGCCCTCCATTACCATTTGTTAGTAGTAAATTGGGATAACAAATCACAGACTATAAATGATAAACATGTATGTGACTCTTACTATTTTGTATTTTATATCTATTTTGGTATGTATTTTGACACTTGAAATCATGTCAAGAGTCTTCAGAATGCAAAGAGTATTCTTTTTATTTGTAGTGAAAAAATTGAATATGAAGTGACAATGACTTGTTAAATATGTATATATAGGGTTTATTTGCATTTTGAAAGAGTTATAATGTGATAGAGATTAATACACAATTGTGAAATGGTTTTTACCAAATGTTTTTATCATTTTTTAATGCACATTGGGTACTCTATGTGCCTGAATCTTTTTCATCATGTTTAGTATTTTTATAGGTTTGGTTTATATTAGGAGTGCATTATTATACATAAATATACATATTGAAGATAAAAAACTTTTGTAGTCTATGTTTATGTTTTTTTAAAAATTATGTTCTTGATTTGCATAGCTATCACTTTATTACAATGTTTTGATGGCTTTTTTAGGAACCTTCGCTAACAACGATTTAGTAAGCATGGAGTTTTGAATCATGATATGATGCATACCAAGAAAAATATATTTTGAGAGATGGATCGATGAATGAATTCATAATTTTATAGAGGACAAATTAATAAAAATAGGGAGTTCTACATAATAAGTTATTCAAAAAACATTTATGGTGAAACATATGATATTTTATGGTTTGAAGAGCCTGGTCTATTATCTACACAATTATCAATATTGGAACAATATTATTATTGGCCAATAAGGATATAATTTATAGCTTAGATAAAATAAAAACTAGAAAACTTACGACTATTAGATGCCTATAATACTCGTGTGATAGACCAATGGATAAAAAATACCACCAATAGATATATTAAAAGAAAATTATATACAAGGATATTTAGACTTTCAAAATTCATAAGACTTGTTTGTAAGATGAATTCGAGGAAATTTTCTCCCATGAATACTTATTCTTATCAAGATGTTGGTTACTAAAAAGGCCATGGTGCTTGCCCCTACCAACATAGAGTAGTCACATTGGGTGTTATGGGGGTGCATGCAATGTAGGAGTTAGATATGAATAGATAAATAAAGGAACTTGAACCTAAACCTATAATATGGAGAATGAAGATAAACAAAGTGAGAAGAAAATTATGGGATTATAAAGAGAGTTGTGATAAAATAATAATTTGGAATAAATAGGATAACTAAAATGTAATTATGAATAGGAGTAGGAGTAGAATAAAGGACGTAATAGAGAAGGGAACTCAAAGTAAGCCTAGATAATTTATGAAAATAGGAGATTATGAAGAATGAGGAATGGAAGGTCTTCAAAAAGAAGAAGACATAAATTGGGATAGAGAGGATATGGACTAGAGTGAGAAGAAATAGAAAATTATATTAGCAAAACATCAATTAGAGGATTGTGGTGCATCATAGTTACAAAGAAAGATATTGTTTAGACTAGGGAAATAATATTTTTTAGAGGAAGTTATGCAAAATTGTATGATTATCACATGTTCAATATCATAGATAAAATTTGAATACATAGATCATTCATATAGTAAGTATGCATATCCCAAACCCATTTTATCTTCAGAAAAGAGAAATAAAAGTACATAGGTTAGGATAGGAGGAAATTGGCTTGAATCATTTAGCATTAAATTTGTTAAAATTATCACAAAATATAATAAAACAATAGACAAAAATAAGTTAGAATAGGCTAGATTCTATTTCACAACAAGTTTTAATACACCAATAAATACTATTTTGTAAAAGTTGGTAGTAGTAGTTAAAATTTCATAAGACATGTCATGGAAGGTAGGAATGTTTGTTGATTTTACACCATATAATGGGTATTATGACCTTGGACAATAATTTTTAACCTATTATATGAAATGGAACGTTAATGTAATGATCACTAAGGATGTGAAAAAGTGCTAGTTCGTAGGAGCATTAACAAGCGAAGATCTAGAATTCATTTATAAAATAATGTTAATTATCTAAGCTTCAATAAGGCAAGGACCAATTAATTATAGAATTCAAGATGAATAATTACTCAAGCTAGACCATTCAGAGTCTTAAATAAATTCATTCGTAAACTGCATAATCAATGTGGGAATATGATGGAAAATTCTCAGATGTAATGAACAAAGTCAACTTCACTTTAGAAGATAAAGATAATGTCGCCTAGTTTGTAAAGGGATTGTGATCAAGGATTAGGTTTTCCATTGCACGGTCTCAGCTCCTAATGAAGGATGATGCATGAACAACTACATTTTGGGTAGATCAGCCTAAGGATAATGGAGATGTTCCATTGATAAGATATAAAATTGAGATGAAAATAGATGTTTTTTTATCAAATATATGGATGAGTTTCATGAAAGAAACAAACCCAGGTTAGGCCTATGGTGTGTGGAGTACAAAAAATAAGTGCATCATAGGAATTATTATCCTTAAATAAAATATAAATATAGGACATTTGTTGAGGGGTAGGAAATACAACATCAAAATGTCATATCCTATAATAATACATCTAGAAACCACAAAACCCATACTACAATTTTTATAGGTTGAAAAATCATGATGAGAAGAGTTGTCATGCTCTAAAAGAAATAAAATAAGACATCACTAAGAACATATTTGTAGGCACAACATAATATATACCTACTATGAATCAATGAATTTTAAGCCTAGTGGTAGAAATGACTAGTTCGACATAAGATGGTCCTTTGTGGATGCCTTCATTTCCATAGTATCAACCCAAGGGTCTAGTTAGATAGATGCCATAGTCTATGCAATATTAGTACCATTCATCATGAAACACTTTAATTCCCTAGATGAAACAATCAAATTTGGATCGATCAAATCCTTAATGGTAGTATGGTAGATATGACACTTAGCAGCAATAACAAGGGGGATTTAATGGGAAATAATCACAAGGTTTTGGGTTCTAACGAAATTGAGGGGGATATAGATGGGGATACCAGGGAGGTCACAATACTGATAATCAAAAATCTCATCATCAAATTCACTTTTTTTTATGTAGTGAATACAGCCACTTTAAATAAAATTACCTAATTAATCCTCAAATAAAAAGGTATTGCATGTATTGTTGAGTTGCAAGGCAACATTATACTGAATGTTATCTAGTTTTAGAGAAATGGAGGAAAGAGAAACCTGTGTGAACCATAAACATGATAAATTCACACCCAAAGGAGAATGCATTCTTGAAATAAATTACAAGGAAAAAATACATAGACCAAGGATTGCCCCTTTAGAAATGACACAGGATGAAATAATTAGGAAGGTTCAATAGGATAAATATCATAAAATTGTGGCAAAAAAGGGATCGATGTACCAAGCAACCCAAGTTCTTAAGAATATATAATAACAAGTTGTGTCACAAGGTGATGCCAAAATCATTGATACATAAATGTATGGGAAGATTATCTGCATAATTAGGTAAAAGGTATTAGTGACTACCTTGACTAACATTTTAAAACTTCTGAGCACTCTATGAAATCAATATATCTCTAAGAATATTAAAATTCTCTTGCATAATTTTTTGGAATGCACACAACAAGGTAAAAAACATATTGACAAGGTAGTTTGGTACATAAAAACTAAGAAGCATTGGAATGTTGATTCATGCATGGATATTGCACTTGAAAAATATGAAGTAACTAATGTTGTATTTAATTTTCAAGATTCAATATATTTCAGGGACCTCATATATACTTCAATATTCAATCCATTTATTTTCATCAAATGTTTTGGTGATGTTGCACAATAAATATAAGTTTAAAACATTGGGCATGACAATCTCCCATAACAATGCTAATTAAATAAAAAAAACAAGTTCATTGGAAAGTGGTAATGAGCAAGTACAAGCTAAAGTCCTTTAATGCAAAAAATAGTAAATTGTTCTTGGTTACAACTTATGGGCCATTACAGGGCTCATTAGTGGAGCTTTTGGATAAGTTGTCACCATTTTGAACAACTAGGATCAAAGGCTCCAAAATTTCCAATGTATGTGGCTATGAACTTTGATAACTATGTTGGTCCACCATGGGATATAAATAATCCAAAACATGTTCTAATCACATATTTAACATGCGAGAATTGTAAGTACGTTTCATTGAATATGGCATGGAATTTAAAAATTCATAAATCACAAGGTTTGACATTGCATGCAAAGGGAAACAATACATATTGAAAATATTAACCATCAGGATCTGAACTTTACTATAGTTTCAAGACTAAGGTCTCTAAATGACCTTTGCATCTGCCCTCCACTCTCATTTCAATGTTATGCAAGGATGAAAGATAATGCATATGTCCAAATTGAGAAAGTAACTAGAATAGGAACTTCATTCAAAATCATTATGTGAAACAATCATGTGTGTTAACTTCTCCACAACAATTATGCACACATTTTATATTTAACTAAAGAACTATACAAATCATTTTTATAATGTGGGAATAGACATTTACCTATTTCTATGATATTGTGATTTTTATCCATATAAATATCTATAGTTTCGTTTTATTTCTATTTTATTTATGCATAATTTTTATAATGTAAACACTAAAGATTAATTATTTTTCACTTCATCACACTATATTTTATATAACTTTATTTACCATTTAAAATCCTTTGTTTATTCATTTTATAGAACAATGTTTTCCATTTAAAATAGTTTCAATTTTAAAACTCATTGCTTGCATTTTGATGTCATATTTTATCCATAATTTTATCATAATCAAAATGCAAAATCTTTATGCACATTATTTATAATAAACATTTTTAGAGTTGGCGATCATATAATCTTACTTAATCATAATACAAATAAAATATTTTAAATAAAATATTAATTGATTGGAGAAAATTAAAGTACTTTTCAAACATTAAACATTGTTATCTATCAAAATATACTTTCAATACAAATAAATACACTTTGAAAAAGATTAGATTGTGCCCATATAAAAATCACAAAACTTCCCCTTTAAAAAAACAAAAAATTGATATTAACAACATTGATTGACCCCTCGCCATATACTTTGTTTTTCTGTCTCCGCAAGATATAACCTTCTTTACTTACACTTCCGTTCGAAATTGTACAACAAACGTCACTTTTGTTCACCCTTCCGTTCTCATCCCTCGCATTTGACTTTGGGTACAATTGCTACTAACGATAGTGGAAATTATTGTCTTAGAATCGTCCACCCTCCGTTGTATACGTGGTCAATTATATTATGTGTGATCATAAATCTTTCAGCTGAGTTGAGAGTCTACAAATACATACACCGTGTTGAAAGTCTGTAGTCTATCCTCGTGAGCCGACTTTCGAAACTATCATTCTTGGAATTTCTCGGCGGCCGTTTAACTCTATGACATCGACCTTCGCGTGGAAAAATACTAATTGAGTGA
The DNA here is from genome assembly GCA_037957365.1 of Torreya grandis. Classification (NCBI taxonomy): domain Eukaryota; kingdom Viridiplantae; phylum Streptophyta; class Pinopsida; order Cupressales; family Taxaceae; genus Torreya; species Torreya grandis. The sequence goes on from JARHVA010007896.1 coordinate 162,375, forward strand.
GGAGACAGGATTCCAGAATAAAAAATTATATTTTATGTTAAATGGATCCATCACTTTGGAAGTATGAACCAGTCTCATGCGACCTTGACATGGCAAAACAACGCGTACGTACTTGCTACCTGTGACCAAGTCAAACCCTTTCCAAAGGCTGCTATAAATTTGCAACGAGATTCCAGTGCAGTTTATCTCACTCAGAGCTGGGAAGGAAAGTGACGGTACTCAGGAAAGGAAAGCGGTTGCATTTGAAATTGTTTGAGAAATTTGTTGCAGGATCATTTGAGAATTTTGTTGCACAGTAGTTTATAGTATATGAAACTATCTGTTAGATGAACTTTAACTTTCAAGATTTCAAGATATATATTTAATTGTGCTTAGACTACAGGGGTATTCAAACACGCTACCCCTCTGAATTTCAAAGAGTGTATCTCACTCAAGCACAAGATCTTCATGGCTACAAGGTCCAGTCATACAATGAACTGCTTGGAACACATGAAAATGAATGGAAGGAAGGACAAAATGGCGCTTAGAGGTCCGCGGCCCAGGCCTCTCAAGGTTTCGAAGGATTCTCACAAGTGTATAAAGAAACCTGTGATTATTTACCTCCGATCTCCTGAGGTAATAAACACGGAACCGGTGGATTTCATGGCTTTGGTACAGCGTCTTACTGGCTGCTCTTCCTCCTCCTCCTCCTCCGCTCATCCTATGGGGATTTCTAAAACTGACCTGAAGGTAAATAGTCAGTATGCTCACCTTGTACAAACCAACCCTCTTGGTTTCAATCTTCCTGTGCCCGATGATAATAACAATGCACTTGATTGGGAAAAGGAAGAGAAACCCTACCAAATCATCCCCCATCCAATATGTCCAAATGATTACCCCTATCAAGTCATTTCTCCCCCGTGGTCTTCCCTAGCAGAAGAGTTAGAGTTGGATATGCTTTGTTATCCCCAGTTAGACTTATTCTCTTCGCCCTTTCCCCAACCAGTACATGACATCCCCTTCATGAAATCAGAATTACAACCCTTCAATTCCTTGTTTGATGTGGACTACCTTTAAAATTAAAATGTTACAGGTCAATACGCAGAGTCTTGTATGAATTAAAAAAAAGGTCATTCTTCAATATATAATTGACTCTTATTTTTATAGTCATCGTCATCTTAGACAAATGAGAACAAATATATTATTACACAATGGAATTCTACTGTTTCATGGCTCAAACATAAATAAATAAAATAATTATAATATAAAAGCACAATACATATAAAATTACAATGGTAAAAATTAATTCACTTATAATTTAGGGTTCAAATCTGATGAAGCTGTGCGTAATGGATACAATGTTTAGATAGTACTCAACGAAGTTTCTAAAAACAATATATATGGGGTTGATACCATATAAATGGAGTTTCTATGAACAATCAATATGAGTTTAGGTGGTCATTTTTGTTTTTGAATGTTTTTTTAATTTTTTAATTATTTGATTTTTTTATTTTTATTTTTTTAATTTAAAATTTTCATTAAGGTGTTGAGCAATTATCCTATTAAGGTCATGGGATGTCCATATGTCTTATGATATAAGGATTACTTGTTATGAGTGTAAAGTACAATATGTAGATGTATCAGAATCTGAAAGTGAATCGGGTGTTTTAATTTAAGTGTAATCATCACTCATAAGCTCATGTATTTGATGATTAATTCTAGAAGACAAAGGAATCTATGGGGTCCATTGTATAGTAGGAGAACATCTCACTACTTGTGTTCACTTTGGAACATGCTAAACTATTTTTTATGCTTTTTTTGAACGTAGTATGGTAGATAATGGAATCTATAATTCTAGAATGAATCTTTGATATTATAAATATTGTAATACTGACTATCTAGGAGAGTTAGCTACTTTACTCTGAATTGGGTGTATAGAGAGATCAAACATAAGTGTAATAATTAACTCCACATAATGCTCATGAATAGTTGTAATAGTCAACTGCAGTGTTGGTGGGGGTGGAGGTGGAGGAGGTGATACCTCTGCAGGCTATTGTTATGTTGAAATGTGAATAATGGTATGGAATTTAGGTAAATTATCCCACGTTTGAGATGATATGATTTTGACTCAATATATCAAAATTCGTAATGATGGTGGTTGGAGCTCTTCCCCTAAAAGCATGTGAAATATTAATCCGTTTACGTTCATTCAATTCTGTACATAAATTTATGATAAAAACCTAACATTCTACTAGCAACAACAGCTTTACCAAACGATTAATAGCTTTTGAAGTGGTGTGGAGATTTGTATATTAAAGTGATGTGGAGAGTTGTATATTATGATGGTTGAACTGGGATTAAGCACAGAAAGATTTCCCCCATTGAAGAAGACCTCATTATCAAAATGCGTACTATCCTTGGCAGTAGGTACTAACTAAATTATGCTTAGATCAGATGTAAACGATGGATCGTGGCATTTATAAAAGTTAGAATTGTGACGTTAAGTTGTGTACTTATATACAAATGGTCACTCATCTCAGGGAAACTTCCAAGGTGAACAATGTAACCAAGAATTATTGGAACACTTGAGTGATAAAGAAACTCCAACAGAGCGGATCCAGTGCTCCTGAAACCAAAGAAATTTTTAGAACATTCAAATATTCATCTCGTCGTACAAAAGATCATCATATAATCAAAAGTGTTCCTATGTGATAAACTTTAGTGAGAATAGCAAAATGTAGTAGAAAACCTTTGGAAAATAGTACTTCAGATCACCAAGATTTCAAATTGGAGAATCATGCTGCTAAAAAATTGGTATGCACTTAAAATCCCTCCAAAAACCAAACATGTATCCTTCTATCATACCAAAAAAAAAATTACTAGCATAACAAGATGCTTTTGAAATCTATAAATTAAAACAAATATATATATATATATATATATATATATATATATATATATATATATATTCACAAGTACAAAGAATTTTATCAGTCATATAAGACGAAGACCTAACTTAATCTGCTCTCTAGGCCTACAAGTTTTTATCATCAAAGGTATTCAACACAATATTAAACTTCCTCCAATAAATTGATAGCTCATATATAACTTTAGACTACTGATGCAAAAATAAAAACAAAACCCATGCTGAAAAAATACGATATGCACTAAAAACTTGTTTAAAAAGTAACTCCAACCTCTGTATGGTAGAAAATGAGGAAAGTAGGCAAAACTCAGATGACCAATACAACAAGATGCTTTGCATACACACAAATCAATATAGGAACAATATATTTATAAACAAAAGGAACTTTCAATTCACTCTTCTAAGTTACAAGCTTTTGTCAATAAAAATTATTAATGCAATACCAATCTTCCACTTTAAAATTGATATTTTATATATAAGTTTAAATTATTGATGTCATCATTCATTCACCTTAAAAAAATATCACACAAACTTTTATATCTTTAAATAAAAACTAATATCAAATATGTATCAGAAAAAGAAGACTGTTACTCATAATTTTTTTTTATTAATAACATTTAAAATTATAGCATTCTATACCTGCCAACACATCACCGACTATAATTTGCCAAACCAAAACATAACCGATGCAATCAATGGCAAAGTTCAATTTAATGGTCAAGGGATGTGGATGAGTTGCACCGTAAGAAATGCCCTTGGGCGTAATTAACATTTTCATTTGAATCCAACAGATACAAAGAAAGCACAATTTGATGTTTTTCAGTATAGAGCAGAAATATTTTAAATCAACATTTGTTTCTTTAGGCTCGGCTTTGGGAACGGGAAGTTTGATTCATGATAGAGATTTTGGGATAGTATTTCATAGTAGGAGTGGAAGAGAGTCTTTTTTTTTGATGTGGAGTTTGAGTTGTGAATATTAATCAACGGTTTTGTTTTGTAATTTTTATGTATTATAATTTTTCATAATATACAATATTTTCAAGTATTCCAATAATGAATATATATTTAGGTATTTTGATTGAGAGAGCTATACAAGATGACGTGTACAAAATGACATCGAGAAATATTTGGATATCTATAATCTTCGTTATCTTCACCTTCAAGAAGAAGACCCCACAATATTTGTTAGGGATAAAACAAAAGCTTTTAAGATTTATTTATTTTATTTTATGTAAATATTATATCTATCTCATGCTTATCTTGATCCTTAACCAAGATTGTCTATATTACCTTGGTATAATTTTCTAGACAACATTTTAAATTAAGTAGGCCAATCTATTGAACTCAATCATGTGTTACAAAATCGCCAAAATTTGAATTTGTTTTTATATAAATAAACGAGTGATTGAATCCATCTTATCATCACGAACTTAATAATTACTTATCAAGCAATCATCTAAGCACTTGTGGACAACTTCATAACTATTATTAGTGTTATGCATTTTCTATTTTTCAACATCTGATTTCTTTATATACTTTGAGGGTTTTGACAAATCAAATAGCCAAATACTAACCTTATTTACAAAGGCCTGCAAACCAAACAATTTATATATATATATGTATGGTAATTAGGGTATGCCCCTAGAGAAAAAAGTCAAAATAAAGAATAGCTTGTGGATTCAACCCCACAAGAAGAAATCCCATGCTAAACAAGATTTGATTCAAACCCACCAAGTTAATTAGCTAGGCACTAATCATTTGGTTGGGATCACCCAAAGAAAAAACCACCAAAACACTAGCACAAAAACCATCCACAAACTGAACTAGTAATATATTAGAGAAAGCTTAAGTTATTACATTGATTATACAACCTACTCAACCTTGTTATATAAAAAATAGATATTGGGGTACTAACATCATCCAACATAATTACCTCTACATCTGAAGGTAGGTTACCCTCAAATGCCCACCCAACCCTTGTTGCCCATCTTTTTGCATGCCTGTCCTCACCTCCCTTTGCATAACCCTACTCCCTTTCCTCCTCATCACCACAACACACAGGAGGCATGAATATGCAGTTTGATGGAAGCCTATCATAAGCCTAGCCGCCAAGAAGCCTAAAATCTTATAGAGTTTTATCAAGCTATCCATAATTGCATGGGTATGGTCCATGGATTCCAACCCTACTGAATGAAACACCATTTCAAAGTCCATATGTTCATGATGTAGTTTGAATAAACCAATAACATTTGAGAGGAAGTTTGTTCCATTGATCCCTTGAGCATCATATAATATGTTTACGCAAATAATGAATTTATTAAGGTCCATCATAAAATAATTTAGCACCTTCACAATATCCTACTCCAACTCGTTGACCTTTGTCATTACCTACCACATCTTTCATAACTAGCTTCTCATTAGTGGATAAAAAATTTCCTTATCAATGTACTCTACAAATTGAGTAGAGGCTGCCTCCCCAGTCATCCACTCCATTACATCACCTAATGTCCTTCTCTAGTATTTGTATGTCATTCTGCTTCAAGATTCACCCCTTTGATGTTTTCCATTATTTCACCCAATAGCAGACTAAACACTCTTTTACCACCCTACTTTTTCTCCCAATCCCCAAGTGTGGGAAATTGCAAATACCTAGAGACCACTACCATCTTAGTTTCTTATAACTCAATTTCTACAACACATGAGCTCTCAATCGTGGCACACACCCTCCTCCATGATTGGTCAAAATGAATGCTCTTGTCCCAATGATATATTGACCTATGCCATTTACCACTTTGTACCCATCCACATAAAAAATGCATCACAAAGGAAATTTCACTTCCTTCTTTAGATTTTACTAACGATGCCCCATAGGAATAAAAATTTCCTAAAATTTAATATTGAGTCAATTTTTCAAGCTTTACATGACATCTTGGGTCCACAATTTTAATAAATCATTGGGGAAGGGGGAGTACATTCCTTGTAACTCCTGTTGTGATTTTATCTTGAATTTATGTATGCATCTACATCCCAATCAACCACTGCATTCCTTGCCCATTTTGTATGTTGAAACTCCACAAACTTAAGGAAATCCCTTCACTTCCTATAGAATATTGCATATTTTCCAAGTACTAGGATTGCTTGACCATAACACATTGACAATTATCTAAGCATTTCCTTACACAATCAAATTCTTTTAGTCATGATCTATTATAACCGCCATTTCTTTCAGTATGGTATGATCCTACTTTACATTAATTATTTCTACTTAGAGATCCTCATAATATATTAGAATCAGTTACCCATCATGCCCTAAAAAAATCCACATGCTCTCACCATTTTAGGGTTTCTTTTTGATGCCCCACCAAAGTTTAATTTTATTCAACCCACATCTAGGTATCTCCAAAGATGATTGTGCATTAACCAGTGATCCTAATAACCTCATGTCCATTATCAAGAAGAAAGGAATCATACTAGTTCTTGATCCAAATTTATTCACTTGGATCCATGGCAAGGGCCTTCACCCCCATGCCATCATCATCCTTTTAGAGTCTTTCTATTACTTGTCAAACTCACCCAATTGTGTGGGAATAATCTTTGACTATTTTTCTATTCCTTTATATCCATAAATTCCATCAAACCACTATCAAAATATCTTCCCATATCTACTTTAAGCATGATGATTACAATTTGAGCTTCTACTAAGAGAGAAAAATCATGGGATTCTTGGGGAAAGTGAACTAAATATCAAAGCTACCCTGAAGTAGCGTCCCCACTTCCCAATTAAAAGAGTAATGGAGTATAATATGATCACTTGATTCCTCTTCAATATTTCACAATACACACATAAATGGTTAGATGCAACATATTTTCCTCAGTTGGTCAAAAGTTAAAATTATTTTATTAGTCACTATCCAAAGAAAGAAGTTTACCTTAGTTAGGCCTTTAAGACACCAAACAATCTCCACATAAAACTTACTATGGGTCAATCCTTCCATTCTTAAAATATTTTGGTACGCCATGCTAAATGTGACTTCTGCCTAGGGGTAGCCTTTAAAAATTAGATTATTTGCTTCTGCTCTATCAGGGATCATAAAGTTATTCAGTTAAAAAAAATGAAACATCAACTTCTAAGAGAGTATCCAACCATCCTAGTTTCTTCCACTTTTGTTAAGGGCTTGTCCTATCTATATAGTATGCAAACTTTGAAACCCAAGAGTTCTCAACATAGTTAATTAATGGAACTAATTTATCACATTCCACTAAAGCATCATAACTCAACCAAGCATCTCTCCAAAAATAAATAATTAAACCATTGCCAAGATTCCATCTAACCCTTTTGAATACTACACTACAAGAAGACTTCAAAAAATTCCATATCATTAATCCCTATAAAGTTTGTAACTGTGTAAACAAAATAATTACTTCTTGAGAGTCTAGATATTTATTTTCAAGGAGTCAGCTCCCCAAGTTCTCTTTATATGCATACATATTCGAGAGTAGCTTATCCCCTAAACTTATTCATTATGTCCATTATGTGAAAGCTCAATCCTCCTCAGGACTTAGGTAGGTAAACATAATTCCAATGCACTACTACATACTTTCTTCTCCCTTCCAATCCATTCCATAATAAACATCTCTACCTTTTTACAATTCCATCTCTTATCTTGCTAGGTATTTTGAAGACAAATAATAAAATGATTGGAATTGATTGCGGTGTGGAGTGGATGAGCTTAATCCTACCTGTCACAAACAATCATTTTCCTTTCTAAAACACAAGTTTATGTTCTAATCAGCTTACCATAGGCTACCAAAGCATGGAGTTGTATATTATAATGAATAGAGGTATACCAAAATAGGATCTTGGCACAATAATTTCATAAAATCCAAGGATACTAATAAGTTTTTATTTCATCCTCACCTTTGCATTCATGAAGAATATTTTTAAATTCTCCATACTAACCCTCTGTGTTGACATAATCTCATAGTCTAGGTTAATAATTATTCTAGATCCCTGGATTCCTTCTATGATGATCTCCAAGGAGAAATATATCATCAAAAAACCAAATGTGTGTGATACTTTCCAAATTTGCATGAAGGTCCTATCCATTCAACCTCCCTTCAATCCTAACATTCTTCAGGGCCCTTCCAAGGGCCTATTTTAATATAATAAATAGGTAAGGGGATCACCTTTCCTGATTCCTTTCGACCAGTTTGAAAATACCATAATTAATAAAGAGGTTTAAAATATTCAATACCTCAACCAGCATCTCCACTCCTCACTAAAATTGAACCTTGATAGTATCTAATCTAAGAAATACCAATTTATCATATCATACACTTTTACCATATCCAACTTGATGCACATCACTGATCATTTTTATTACTAGAGGGAGTATGGGGTCTCATGAGTCATGACAATCCCATATAAGTTTTTTCAACCTAACATGAAACCACATTGTTCCTCAGAGATGATATCTTTCAAACATTATTTTAATTTTAAGGACATCACCTTTGTTAAAATATTATAAAAAGTGTTACTCTAGGAAATAGATTTGAAGGAATCAAAAAAGGAATACTCGTCTCTCTTTAGAATGATGGATAAAAAGGTATTGTTCAATTCATTGAAAATACTTTCCATTTTACTACACTCCTCCAACGATCTTGTCTCTAGTGAGAAGAATCATAATCTGGTGCTTCCCACTTCCTTAGAAGAGATCATAAAGGTAATGTTCAACCTAGCAGCTAACAAGGCCCTTAGCCTAGATGGGTTCTAAGCAAGGTTTTACATCGTATCCAGACATCCTTACCAATCAGTTCCCAAAAGTGCATGGAAAACCTTGCTTAGAACCCATCTAGGCTAAACATTACCTTTATGATCTCTTCTAATGAAGTGGGAGGTACTAGATTATGATTCTACTCACTAGAGACAAGATCTAGAATAAACTATTGAAACTAGTGCTGGGCATCCTCACTTAGCATCAAATCCTCCTTTAATAGGTAATTGTAGAAGAGTACAACCTCCTTTTTCATATCTAATACATATTCATTATCTTCCATCTAGGGTGATAATCTTATTGATTCTATTCATGTTCCTATAGAGAATAGCTATGAGGTGAAATAATTTTGTCTTTATATCAGCTTCATTCAACTATACAATTGTCATTATTTTTTGATAAAAGGTGTCTTCCTAGGCTAAAATATTATTTTTATCCCTCAAAAGGATACCTTTAAAATTAAAAAACTCCTCTAAACATTCTCTCCTTTTAAAAGTATGCTATAGGATCCTGAGTTCCTCCTCTATAACTAATTTCATATCCAATAAGTTATGAAACTTCTACTTGTTCCACTTGAGGTATTATTATTTTTCTTCCTTTATCTTTTGGGACAGGGTGAACCAGTTATAACCCCTCAATTTATAATTTAGTAGTTTTCAACATGTCTAATGAAATCTAGTTCCTACAACCACATGAATTAGAACTTGAAGGCCTCCCTACATAACTTCATCTCCTGCTCTTTTTTAAGTAATGTTGGTTGGTTATCTAATGCTGTAAAATCAATGACCTCTATCAAGAAAGTAAAAAAATTTCCAAATATCTCTAAGTTGATTTTTAATATATCCAACATTTCCAAGATCAGTTGGTCTCCTTGAGGCTTGTTAATCTAGTTAAATCTCACCCCATAGGAGTCAATAATAGACAATCTAGATTCTTGACAAAAATAATTAAAATCATTCATTTCTTGTGTTAGCTTGATTGAACCATCTTTATTTTCCAAAATTATGAGGGTTGTATTGAAATCCACCCAAGAATCTAATACATAGTACTATTACTTGCATTTAAGCACAAAATATTATCCCTTAAGTCCTTTTTCCCTTCCACAATCATCATGGCATAAATATTTTAAGAGTAAACACATTGATTGTTTGATTATTTAAGCAAATCAGGTTGAAATTTCATATCTTTTGATTCCATAGAATAACCAAGCCTCTAACAGATCCACTAGCATCTTCAAAGATCGTGTCTACCCCAAACTAGTATGACTTAACTACTCATTCCCATTTATATCTACCTATCTTGGTTTCCTAAAGCAGGTGGATATCAGGCTTCCAGGTATCCACTAGCCACTTGGTCAAGAAGCATTTGTTAGAGGCATGCAATACTAACATTCTAGCTTAATATTTTCATAATGAACTAGTGGTAAAAGTACCTCTACCACCAAACTAAATTTCAATGAGCTTCAACTAGCTCCCCTCCTTTATGTCAGTTTGAGTTTCATATTAGATTTCCTTGTTGGCATTATTCCTTCCTTTTTTACTAAGAGGACCTATTTAAGGTTAGATCTTGGTCATGATAGAGCATTGGAGGCAATTAGAAGATCTAATATAAAACTAAATCTCTTTTATTTCATTATTCAAAATCTTGGTTGAAAGATGGCTCTCTTCCTTGACCACTCCTACTTTAAGATTTAGGTCAAAACTTGGAGGGGTATGAGGCGATGAACCCTTGATTAATTCAAGAGGGTTCTCCATATATCAAACCATTGGAGTGGGGATTGGGGTGATATTTTCCTTAGATTCAAACACCTCCATCTTCCTTTCAAGATGATTTTCAATATCCACCTAGGACAAAGAATTGACCAAAAAATAGTCCTTTAACAGATCTTCTCCACTTAATTATTCCTCATTTAGGTGGAAATTATAAAGGATATCATCATTTAGGGATGATTCCAAAATATAATTTATTAGGGGGAAGAATTGATTATGATGTCTCCACATAAGCAATTATTACTTGCTTTTAGAATTAGCCTTCTTCTTCCAAACCTTCCAAAGACCAGAAAGTTCATAAAACCTTATCCCAACCATAACACACCTCTCAATGCCTTACCTATTTGCCTTCAAATTTATCCTTGAGTTAGAGTGAACCTTCTTTGAACAAGTATTTCTAGTGTGTCCTACTCGCCTACAAAAGAAACACTAAAATGGTAGGCACTCATAGTTTAGTTCTTGTAGCCAATCACCTCCAACTGAGGATAAATTGATCACTTAGGAAATACACTTACCTAGGTCCATCCTTAGAAAAAATATTGCATATGATCATAATTATCCAATGGCCATATAATCTTAATCATGGTCAAATTTTCTAGTATTTTTTGCATGAACTTTTAAAATATCTTTGCTCCAATATTTGGGGGAAATTTATACAATATGACCCACATTGATACATCTTACATCCATTCCTCACCAATATTTTAATTTAGGGACAAATAATAAGAATACATACCTATGTTATATAAGAACCAAATCCCCTTAAAGATAACATCTATGTCTACAATCGACTAAAATAAGACTTGGAAGAATCCCTTAGTTAAAAAATTGATCTTAAGCCTAGGGCAATGATTCTAATTCACCACCGTACATTTTTAAAATCATCCCAACTTGGCCATGCTATAACAAATTTACATATTAGAGCCCTTTCAATCAAAATTTAATATTTATCCTCCAACTACTTTCTATTCACACACACAATTGGTATATCTTCTAACATTTGAATAGTCTCCCTAAAATCCATAAAGACCTTGAGTCTGGGTGCCTCTTCATTTGAAAAAATTATCCCCACTCATTTAGAATAGGATGGGATTAAAGCACCAAATCTAGACCTCCAATATTATCCACTTCCAACATAGAATTCACCCGTAGAATGCTCCTTAATTTTTTTTGTCATAACCCTATTGATCACCTTAGGTTTCAGGGGAATATTGAACTTATTTTCAATCTCATTGATCAACATCCCTCCTCAGTCATTTGAAACTTCCCCAAGTTCTCTTATTTTTACAATATCCTCTCCTCCCTATCCACCATATTCACCTAATTCTTCTCCAATCCCACAACTCTACCTAATCCCTAATGCCTATCATTGCTTTATTCTTCCTTTCACTTATGCACTACAATCAACATCCTCAATTTTTATAATTTCACTTACCAATCTGTATTAATTAAAATATAATCCCACCTTCAATTCAAACACTTCCTAATTTTATTACTATGGCAAATTATCATTTCATAAAGTTAGAATTTGAAGCATGAAAATTTAGGCCAGAAGGAAATAAATTGAAGGTAGGAACATAAAATTCTAAATTCCCTTTATATATTTGAAGCCTCAAATTATGGTTACAAACTTAAAAACTACTAAATAAAATTTGTTCACTAGAGCCATATATTTAAAAAAAGCTAAGATTCCCTTTATGCATCAAATATGCCTTATTTAGAGATGAAAATATACACAATACATATAAACTTACTCATAATGAAGACATGTTTAAAATAAAAGTTTTTTAAAGCCTCTCAATATGGCATGCCAAGATGGATTGGAAACATATGCTCTTAGAGGATGTTGTGTTAAAGTATATTTCAAAGTATGCATCAAAGATAGAGATAAAATTTGAAAGTTATCACAATATGCTTTGTGCCTCTACAAGACCATGCAATGTTTGTATATTGCACTTTCTTGAAAAATAATTATTGCTTATCATGACATAGATGCACATGAGACATGCAAGATTATTTATTATTCCATACAAGAATTTTGATTGGTATGACTAACTTAGTTCCCATGAGCTCTTTTACAAAAACCTTTGTATTATGTTATAGAATATATTTAAAAATCAAGGACAAACACTATTGAAAACTAGGAATAAATGCAAGGACTCATAAAAAATAAGCATCAAAGCTCTTATCCTAGCTTCACACTAGTAGCAACATTTAATTAAATGATATTGAAATGCTAGGGTAACATTAATTTGACATTAACAATAATTGGAATGAACATATTGTGACTTCATAATCACTACATATAACCACAAAAATATTTAACTCAAAACATATGTTGTATGATGAAGATGTATTATGTTTGAATTTTTTCTCAAAAATTTCACAAATAAAAGAGATAATACACCATTAAAATGACCATTTAAGATATTAATGGAGAAATTGATAAAGTTCATTCATTATATTTTTTGTTCTTATACAATTACTCTAAAGTCCCCAAGTTGTTCATAATTTATCCACCAGGGACAACAACATTCAACATAAATGTATAACACAAAAATTAAAGGTATTGTTAAAATTTTAAGAGGAACTAAATAATTCTTAATACATGTTGACTGAAGAATGATATTTTAGTCCAAATAGATTAGATTTTATAAATAATCATGTGTGTCGAACATTGATTCATCATAAAAACACCCCAAAAGTATAAAATTAATATGCAATAAAACTAAAATAGAAATTTAATATAGTTTTCATAGTAGACAATATATTTTGGAAGTAATGAATTTATTTATAAACATGAAACTCTAGTGTCACACCAAATGTAATGAGGCTACATGTTTATTAAGAAAGGGAACTATTATACAAGGTAGAAATAAAATCCCATGGCCATTACAAGCCAAAGCAAGCATGTTTATTAATAAGGATGGCCACAACAATTATATGATACCCTATAATGATGAAAGATGAAACATATACAATGAAATCAAAATTTTAATATGGCATTCAAATGTTGATTTCTAACCAATCATCTCACACTATGTTGCTCTTGATTATATATCAAGCTATGAAACAAATTTAGAAAAAAAAATTGAAAGTTACCACCATATACTGACTATAATATCATATAAAATTGTAATAAAAATCCCTACCATACATCAATTACATAATTGAAACTATTATCAACTGTGACATAAGTGCACATGAGATGTGCCATATGCCACAAAAGATCTCTCTAAAAAACTTTATTCATGCATTTGTTACCTTATCTATTTGTAAACAAATATTCATGTGTGTTTTAAGGAAAAACTAATGAAATCCAAATACCATCCTTCATTGATAAATATATTAATTTTCCTTATTTTATAAACACATTACCATTCATTGAGGTAAACAAAGCATAATATTTAAGCAATAAAATGAGAAGTAATCAATAGAGAGAGTGAAATATTGAAGTAAACAGTCGCATATTCCAACAATTATATTTTATTTCCCTTATGGATTCACCATCATACAAATATTTTTATTGGGTGGGGATTTTCTTGTGTAAACCATTTTGAAAAAATACAATGGACATTGGTTTTAAAAAATAAGAAACTATTACACATTGTGAAGAAATAAAATTTCCATAACATCCATGGCGTATTGAGTGTACACATATAAAATATGAAAGGAAAGCTCAAATAGGCATTTAATATAGTGAAATACAATAATATGGATAAATAAAATTGGAAAAAATAAGAATGGGTACTCTTATCTCACATACAATCATCAACCACCAAACAAATAAAGGACATTGACATGCTTGGATTTGGTGACTTTGAATACAAACAAAATTATAATCGTACTAAAATTTTAATCAAAATAAACACTATAGTCACTCAAATTTGGTATAAGGTTTTTATTATAATGTCTTTTAAACATTTTATTTATATGTCTCTAGTTAAGAGTTAATTACTTATTGTAGCATGTCTTTTTATGTTTTCTCTTTTAGTATTTAATTTTATATGACTTTGTGGTCCACCTTTCCAATCCACAATAGTCAAATCATGATTTTAAAAAATATTATGTAACCTATTTTTGTCATTTTTAAGTCATTAATTTTCTAGGTCAGTTCCGACCATTATTGTGAAGATCAATTATCGATCATGACTCTTGATTTGTTAATTTCTTTATTTAGGCACATTTCCTTTATAGTATTTGCTTTGGTCATTTTGATTATCTTTTGGGTTTATTTTAGTATGATATTAGGTATTTATTTCAAATTCAAAAATATTAATTTTAATATACATAATTCATAGGATACATTTGGGACAAGCATTATTACATTACAATAACTAAAAAATATTATATATTGCTTATACCAAATCATTAGAGCTACATCTGAAGTATTATTTCATCTTTATACTTGTACCAAGTGTAAAATATGATAAATATAATTTAGTATTTCATCCAAGATTACAATCATACACATTAGTAGGAGAATTGCATTTGAGTTTGATCCCTCTTTAGAGAAGTGCCAATGTAGTGACAGGCTTGGTTGATCAACCAAGATTAACCAAGGTCAGCCTAATTCAATCTCTTTCTCCCATTCCACTTATTTTATGTATTAAATTTTTATGATGGAAACTAGGGTCTAATATTTTGAGTGCATATGTGCATGTTGAAAGAGATAAAAACTTAGAAAAGGGAATTGTTGATGCAAGAAAAACACCATAGATAAAATTAAAATTACGGGCTTATAGTCAAAATCGATTGCCACATGTCTTGATTAGAATTTAATGCTATATGATAATAGTTCATAATGAATAGAATAAAAACATCCATCAATGTTATAAATAATCAGAATATAGTCCCTTTCACACATTTTCAACACAAAAACTAGGCATATTCAAAATAGGGAAGTGTGATAAATACATGTTAATTTTCTCTTTATCCCTTTATACTTGTCTATTGTGATATTAAGATTTGCATATTTGAAGCATAATTTTAAATATATATTTTGTGTATATTCTATTGACCCACAATTATAATTTTATTCTACTAGGTTATATATAATTTAAGGGTTATTATTTCAATAATCCAATTTTAGACAACATATTATTGAACCCATATATTTTATTCAAACATTACTAATAAATTTATGTCTCAGGGTTTATTTCTTCCCTAAAAAATTCATTACAAGGTTTTTATCTATCTATTTTGAAGTGTTTTTTGGGAATATGTATCATCCTTTTCTTTCTTTCCATCCTAGGCTTTGGTAACTTCAAAATGTCCACCTCCACTAAGGACCGTAATAGTCATCACCCTTTTTATTTTCTATTTTATATTATTGTAATACCATATGATTATTATTATCAACCAAATTTTTCACCATAAATATGGATAATCCAACCTCCTCAAGTTTGGAATAACATTGAAAACACCTCATTTGTTGTGGGTGACAATTTTTAGAGACGAGTCTCTATATTATGGGCTAGCTCCCATGCACAACACCTATAACTAACACACTATCCTACTTGACTTGAAGGAAAAGGTATAAAATTAGATTAATCCTTAATATAATGGAGGTGATGTAGAATGATAAATTTTACATCTTACTTGAACCTAAACTATAAAAAAACCAACTACAAATTAGATTCAAAAGCCCAAGGTTTTCCTAACATAATGCTTGAATATGAAGGTAGAATGCAAAGTATCCTTTAAGGTAGATGATTAATAGGTTTGATAATGGACACTAGTAACCATATTATGCACTTGAAACCACATAAATATAATTAGTTACACTTCATATGACCTGCTCTAAATTAGATTACTCACACTAAGCATGAAAGAGAGAGATGTGTGAAATAAAAGAGAACTATCACTTATCACACAAAAAAATACTACTTCACACACTTATGCAAGAATGTGAGAAAATAAAACTATTTTGAATATTTATTTCAAAGGAAAAATAGATATTCAAATCATAAGGTCTTCACCATACCAACTTTGTGGATGTAATACAATGCTGAAAGAGGTAGTTTATATAGAGAAATGAGGAAGAGAGAAGAGAGTAAAGGAGGGAGATTACCAAGTGTCTGTAAGATTTAAAAAAATAAGGGAGTTAGATAAAAATATAAAAAATATATCTAATGACATGTTTTAATCCTCTAAATATGCTTCATCATCCAAGTGGTGTAGGATTTTGATTACTTTCTTGACACCTTGGTCTTTTTCTTCAAAACAGCCCTTCTTTGCATGAAAAGAGTGACAAATCGGTTTCTTAATCAATAGTTTTCCATAAAATTAATTAATTTTTTTTTTGACACCTATAATGCATTTTTAAACTCCTTTATTTTGACATTTTAGTAGAAATCATCACCCAACTCCTTGGGTATCTTGAAACCCTTTGGTCTACTATGTTAAGCCTTGCCAAAATGGATCAAAACTTGATTTTAGCTTCATCAAGGCACTCTCTCTCCATTGAAATAATTATAATACCTTATTATATCTGAACCAACTCATTTGGGTTCATATAATAACTCCCCAAAAGCCATCTTTCTTCACAAGATCTCATAAGCCTTCAAATCTTTGTAGCCCTAAAAAACCTATAAACCTTCTTATATAGAATAAGGTGCAGATATTATTAGAAAAATGGGAGTATATTTGAGTACCTATTATCCCATTATATATCCATTCCAAGTTTCATGACTTGAAACTAAGTGGAAGTCTCCTTTTTTCTGCTATTCTCTTTCCCTAATTAGGCCTCAATTAGGTCTCCATGCCTAAAAGAGTAAGTTTCTAATAAAAACCTCTCCCGCACATGTGAAACCAAAAAAAAATGTGAGATTAAATTTACCCAACCTATAATCAAGGTCCATTCCAAATCTTAGGTCGTGAGATTTTACTTAGGTATGAGAACCATGAAATGGTCCAAGAAACTAGTCCTTTCTTAAGCCTTTTTCAGTCTGTCTTCAAAAACTAGACCTATCAAGGTAATTTAAGCATTTATTTTACATATTTTTGGGCTTTAATAGTTATAATGCATCCCAAATAAACCTTCCCAATAGTTTTTTAAGTGTTCCATTTTTCAAAACCCTACAAAACACCTTAAAATCTTCCAAAACATGTCATTAAATGCAGTCAATATAGATTAAGGTATAATTAAATTATATAATGAGAACCTTAAGGTAGTCTATAATTATTTTTGGGTGGTTAAAATATCAAAACAATTCATA
Organism: Torreya grandis; assembly: GCA_037957365.1. Taxonomy (NCBI): domain Eukaryota; kingdom Viridiplantae; phylum Streptophyta; class Pinopsida; order Cupressales; family Taxaceae; genus Torreya; species Torreya grandis. Next base: position 180,043 of record JARHVA010007896.1, read on the forward strand.
TCATGAACTTTGGAGGCCAATTTTTCACATCAAGTTCTTATTAGGATTTTACGAGGCTTTAAGGTGATTTAAATTCTTAATGATTATTCATAAACCCTAGGGCCTAGAATCCAAAAATAATAATAAATTTTTCAATTAAAATATCCCCCTAAACAATCCTTAAGTTATCATGTTCCCATGCATCCTATATGTATTGATCTAAGTATGTGAAAGTGCCTTTTGGTCGCAACTAGGCCATTAGAGAGTGCTCTACCAACTTAGCCATTATTCATAAAGGTTTTGAGAGATTAAAAAAAAAACTAATGTTGGAATATTTAATTATGAGGACCAATTAAACATATCTTAAATCCATTTAGTTCCATTAATATCATCAAGGTTACACCAAGTGAGATAAGGTTGGTCTTGAATTGCACTCTTGCACTTAGTGAAGCTCAAGGAGGTTTCATAGGCCTAAAAGGCACTTTTATTATATATCAACATCTATGGATGATTATTTATTTTTTATGAAAAAATTTTACACTTACCAATTCCCCTCAAGTTCTCCATGTTATCCTTATCAAAACCAATCTTCTCATGACTATGTATATAGGTTTGCCTGTGTAGTCTTAAGCTTACTAGGCCTAAATAGGCCTTTCAAAATTACCATCCTCTTTATTGAGTCTGATGGATATAAGGTAATATAAAAATTATAATATTATTTTAATTAATTTATTATTTTCCCTCAAACTAATTTTTCTTAAAAAATAATCTGGTTTCTTTCACTTGATTAAGAAGGCATGCTTTATAGGTGTCATGTTGACTGTGTGTATGCAATGGTTTAGAGAGTCGTGTTTGGGTCACTTATTATAATATTATTTTTAATTTATATAATATTAAATGACTCTTTGAAATTTTTTTCTCACCTAAACTCCCATCCCACTATGTGTGTGGCATCTTCTTTTCAATTTTGGAAATAACTCGACTACAATCCTAGAGGTGGTGATTAAAGTTTTGAATGTATATTGGAGTGTAGAAATATTATACAAGTAATTTAACACATCAATAAACTTTATAATAATATTAGTAATTTATAACCCTTTATTGATCATCTATAATTTTTTAAGAACCCTATATCTTCACAAACATACACTTTTCAAAGTATGGTTGTAGATGATGGCTTAGAGCCTTTTGAATATTAGGCTTTGAAAAATTGGCCTTATTAAATTATGGTCATTTACACCTTAAAATAAATAAAATATCATTGTAATTTTCTCTCTCATTATCATAAAGGGTTCATTATTCTTTTATAGCATTTTCAAACTTATGCCTTCTTGTCTTCATACACAGACATATGTATGAGTGCATAGGCTTGTGAACTCAATTAATGGCTATGACAACTAGTCATTTCAAACCTATTTTGAATATATTCATATATTAGGTGTTTCATTTTCATATGAATTATATATTATCTTCACTAATTCATGTTTTCACACCTATATTCTTTACATGACTATTGGTTTTTGTCCAAAATGAGGACCCTACCAGGTTTGCAACCCTGTAGGTCTATTGTTTTTTCTTGGATGGACTGTTGAAGACAACTTATTGAGATACTATTAAATTTTTATTATTGTATAAAATTATTTTAAATTCATATCATATGCCTCAATATCATGTATATCTCCTACTAGCACTATACAATCTCAAATTTTCCCCACTTCATATATATATAGGCATGTATGACGTCAACTCATATGCAAGGCTTTATGTATGAAATTTGGAAGTCTATGAATTCATTCATGATCCTTGATGATGAATTGGGGTCTATCATATTCACATGATTTTTTATTATCCCTACACCATGTATCTCCTTTGTTTGATTATATTTATAATGAGACCCTAAGACTTTATGAATGCTCACCGATAGGTCTGCAGACCTTGGGTGATTAAAACACCTTCCAACCCTTGTATATGAATACATTTGGACCCAATTATTACTAAACTTAGGCCTATAAATTTTCTAAGATGATATTCACATAATCTCAATTAGATTTTCATTGCTATTTGGGGCCAAGTTTAGGCAATCAAGCCCGCAGGAGACTATTCATGTACTGTACCTTGCCACCACTTTAGGATTTTATACAAAGGATAAATTATCAAGGGGAGAGAACATGAATCATCTAAGAGTGATAATTTTTCCATTAATAATGAGGTAATTGGAAACTTTTGAGAATGGTAACACTCTCAAACTAATCAATAACACTTGTAGCTAGGGTGGTATGTTCCATATGCTTGAGACACTAGTTTACTTGATGAATGCACCTCATGAGGTTGAGTTGATTAATGAAATTAAAATTACAAGGACTAATTTTATATTTCAAAATATATCACAAAATCCTTTCTCCCTCCATTGAAATCTGAAGTGAAGAAACATGAGCAAAACTAGACCTTGCTTGAATGAACAAGACATAACAAGCTCCTTGCACTCTTAATGATTGTTCATAAATAAGAGGGGATGAATATTCAAACAAATGAAATAAAAATAAATCTTACTATAAACCCCCTCCTCTGGAGAAAATATTAGCCTCCAACTTTCTCTCCCATGGCCATACCAAGCATTTGAAATTATCTTGATGAGGTTGTGAAGTGAGCAATAGAGAGAGAGAGAGAGAGAGTAGGAGATGAGAGAGATGAGAGAGAGAGAGAGAGAGAAGAGAGGGAGAGATGAGAGAAGAGAGAGAGAGAGAGAGAGAGAGAGAGAGAGAGAGAGAGAGAGAGAGAGAGAGAGAGAGAGGAGAGAGTTATTTGCATATATAGGAACCTAAAAAATCATTCTAAAAATGAATCTGACATGTGGAAGTTGAAGGGGCACCTATGAACCATTTTCACTTACAAATAGATCTCCCAAGTTCATACAAGTTCCTATAATTTTCTACAAAGGAGTATTTCTCTCAATTTAGGCATTGAAATGCAAGTTTATCAGGCTCTAAAAATATTCTAACTATTATCTAATATTGGCCACATTATAACACTTCTTAAAATGTTTTTCCTTTATAATAACATGTACAATTCATCCGTTTTGGCCTATAAAGGTGACTAAAAGACTGTGATGTTTAATAACATAATAAAAGGTTAATGTATGAATATGTGACTTTCAAGAAATTAAAAAAAGCCTTATATAATGATCCATCCCCATGTTTAACCTTGAACACACATGACAACACATTGACTCATGAATGGTTCTTAAGATTTATACAAGTGCATAAGATACCCAACCTTAATCAATGATAAAAAAAGGATGTATTTGACAACTTTGAAGATATTATAAGAGAACTAAAATACCATAGAAACTATACAAAAGCTTTAATAACCCTATGAAAAAGTTTCTAACCTATATCGGTTGACTGTTTTAACTTAGGGTTAAAAATTGGTCAACAATTACTCTAGTGAATATAATAACGATGATCATTGTATGATTTTACCAATGATAGTTATGTATATTAATAATATGACTGGGAAGGCAATGATTATGATTATAGTTACAAATAAACATGTAGAGCGAAAGAGCAGGAATATAGTAATTTGGAAATAGAATGGCTTATCTCCCCTAATTATTTTTTATACTATTCTCTTAATCATACATTAGAACAAGAGGAACATGATAATAATTCACACATATTACAATTCCTCCCATATTACATGAGATACAATCTAAATATTGTTTATTTGAGAATCCACTTCAGTTATATTTACAATATATTACTACACTTCTTTTCATTAAGTTGTATAAAATACAAAAGCATGAGGACAATGAGAAATGAATAAATAAAGGCTATGATAAAAATAATATTACATGTTTAAAAACTTCCTATGATATATCTAATGTAAATGGTATAAAATTAGAATGTGATTATCCTTGTCTCTCTCTAGACAATGCAAATGATAAAAAATTATAATGTGATTCTCCTTTTCTCTCTAGAGAATGTAAATGATACAAAATTAGAAAGTGACTATCTTTTTATTTATATATAGTGAAAGTGATAAAAAAAATAAAAATAGAATGTGATTATTTTTCACTCTATATACAATGTAAAATAAAAAAAATGATCATGTGATTCTACTTTTCTCTCTCTAGAAACAACAAGTGTTACACCTTTTGTATTTCTTGAAATCCAAAACGATGCATATCAACATAACATCTCCTTATCTTTCACTGAAAAACAATGTGATAGTCAAATTTTATATGTATTTTTTTTGTTAACATTCAAAATGATGTAATTTATATTCCTCATTTACAAAATTCATGTGATACAAATAATACAATATAGTGTTTCCAAATTACACAATGATATTGTCTTAGAATATAATCCAAAAAAAAATTCAATGATAATAGTGATGATTCCATAAAACCTATGTTTTAATTAAATGGTAAGTTAAAACTTATAAGTGCACATTTCCAAACTATTACCATTCAAATTATCCATATTGTGTCCATGATGCATGTTATATGAGACCTTAAAAAATAATTATTGGTTCTTAATTTACAAATTTGATCATGTCATGCTAATATTAAAGATAATATCATTAAATAAAAACCTTTTACATGAATTGCATTTGAAAATTGATATCCAAAATATTTTTTATTCCTATGTTTCCCTTATTTGATGGTTGTGGAGACCCTGCCAACAACTTTACACAATATATACTCTCTTTCATCCATTGGACCAAGGACATATGCATATTATTAAAGATTTTCCATGGGAGCCTAACACAAGATGCTTATGATTAGTTATATATTAAATTCAAAATGTATGTTTACTTACCTTTATAATATTGGAATACATATTATTATCAGATTATCACAATCATGAAATACCTAAATTAACATTGGAATACTTACAATGCTTAGAACAAGGTCATGCTAAGGCTATTGGAGATTACATTTTATGACTCTAGATTACTTTACATTATTTGACATATCAACCCTCACATTTGGAAATATAATTTATATTAATTAAGGGTATTCTTTATTCATTTAGTGAAAGATCACTACTTAAACTTTACACTTCTTTTGACTAATTATATATGGATGTACAGGTAGTTTGACTCAAGGATTTGGTGTATTGGTGAGGAACAAGTAGTTTTTACTAATCAACCCCCAGTTACATTGTCATTGGTCCCATGAGGACACTTTAAGAAAGTGGCCATGTGAACACCTTGAGGTAGGGGTCACACTTCTACATGTTGGCTAAGTGAAACATAGCAAGGCACTTCAAACATAGATTACTCAATGTACATTAGAAACCCAAGCCTACATTCATCTACCAGATCAATAAAGTGATCCTCCATATCATTAATATTTTTTATAGGTATGGTATATTAAAATAATTTATCACCCAACATTTAGGACTCATAGATTTGGTGTATTAGTGAGGTACAATTAGGTTGTACTCATAAACCCAAGTTTCATTCTCATTGAGCCCTAAAGGATAGTTTTAAAAATTATCCATGTGGACACCTTGATTAGGGATTTTAATTATCCATATGGACCAAATATAACTCAATGAGTCACTTTGAATGCAGATCACTCAACAAACATTATAGACCCAGGCCCACCCTAATGTCCCACTTCATGAAGGTACTCCTCCATACCATTACTTTAGTTTATATCTCCAATATATCAAAAGTGTTTATCACATAAAAAAAATTGGACTCCATTATTTGGTGTATTGGTGAGGTACAAGTAGTTTCTATTCATCAACCCAAGTTCCACTATCATTGAGTCCATGAGGAAACTTTAAAGAAGTGGCCATGTGGATGCCTTGAGGTAGGGGTCACACTTCTCCATGTAAAACAAGTGAAACAAAGAGGGTCACCTAAAATACAAATTTATTAGCATAAATTATGGACCTAGGATAATCCTCTTGTCCAAATTTGATAAGGTGCTCCTCTATACCATTAATCTAGTTCATAGCTCTAGTATATTAAAAGTTTTTGCCGACCAACATTTATCCATCTATATGATAAAGATATTCTAATTATTATTTTTTATTTATTTATAGATATGGATGTGATTTTAAATTATTATTTTTGGACTTGGGAGTACCACATGCTTTTGTAAAAGCCTTAGCATCTGACAATCAATTATATCACTGAAAATTTTGATGGAAGACCAATTTGGATATGATTTCCCTGCCTTTAATCACAATTTTAGGATACTATTATTATTAGAAATATAGAAAATTATATTGGTTTTTTTAAGATGTGGATCCCATAATATAGTTTAAGGGCCATTCAACCTGTTGTCCACCAAAAAATATCACTGATTTTTGGGACAACATTTGAACTATTTTGGTCTTACAGACCAAAATTGTCTCTTCCCTTTCCGAAATTTGTCCTAGGCATTCAAATTCCTCATTTTTCAAGCTTCTCAAGAATCTACGAAATTTGCAAGCAGGTTCATTTCTACAAGTTCAAAGGCTTCTACAGGTGGGTTCACTCAAAAGAATCAGTTTCCAACACTTAGTCATTTTCAGGATTGGTTCAGCACCTTGGTTCAATCAAAAATGTCCATCGGCAAGTATCTAAGCAAGAATCCAGCCATTGAACCATTGAACCATTTTGGTTCAACGGGTTCAACAAGTTCAAAGGTTAACCGTCATCGGCAAGAGTTAAGCGCTTCATCAAGGTTTAACGAATTCAAAACACTTACCAAAGAGAAGAAGGCTTGAACCATTGAACCGTTGAACCATTGAACCACTTCGGTTCAAAGGTTCAATGGGTTCAAGGTTCAATAGGTTTAATGCTTTGGTTCAATAGTCAATTCAATCAAGTGGTTCAATGCTTTGATTCAATGGTCAGTTTAACCAAGCTGTTCAATGCTTTGGTTCAATCAAACGGTTCACTCAGTCGGTTCATCAAATGGTTGATTCGCTTGGTTCATCAGCTTAGTTCAAAGCTTGGTTCAAAGTCTTGGTTCAATCAAAGGGTTCATCGGCTTGAACCATTTTAGTTCAAAGCTCGATTTATCATCTTGGTTCAAAGGAGCAGTTCAACACAAAAGTTCAAGAGAGCCTCTCGAAGGACAAATGCCCTTGCAGAGAACACTTGGTCGACAAAAGCCCCCTTCAGAAGGGTCATTTTCAAGGAAGCCGCAAAGGTAATTCTCTTAGATTTTTTCTTAAGGCAATCAAAAAAGACTAAGGCATAATTCCTTCAAATTTTTTATTTGAAGGAATTCCTTCAGACAAAAATTCTGAAGGAATTCAAGGAAGAAACTACGGGCAGAAAGCCTGAAGAAATTTCCAAAGAGACAAAACAAAGCAATAATTCTATAGACTTTTTGTCCAAGAAAATTTGTCTGCAGACTTTTTGTCTATGGGAAAATGCCTACAGAGAAAGCTCAGGGAAAATGCCCATGGAGAAAGCCCAGGAAAAATGCCCATGGAGAAAGCCCAGGGAAAATGTTCGCAGGGAATGTCCATGGGAATGTCCGCGAAGGACCCCAAAGGGCAGGTGCCCTTGCGGGGGACTCTCAGCTGCCAACTTAAAGGACACTCCCCCAAAGCTGAAGGGTCACCTTCCCTTCAGGAGGATGCAAAACCAAAAAGCTGAAGAAAGACCAAAGGGGTGACGCGCTCAAAGATGTCAAATTCAAGAACAACGAACTAGCCATTGAAAATTCAAGCATATTGATGGGTGCACGAACGTCAATTTCAAAGATCATAAAATAGCTATTGATCATTGTAATCTAAAGACCTGAATGCATTCAAAGGCTTTAAGGCCAAGACCACCAGGAAGCGACTAAGGGGTAGAGCATCAAATTGAATCAAGGACCTGATTCAATTAACCAGAAAAGGAGGAATGATGAATAAGGATCAAATCGCCAGGTGGACATTGAAAGATGCAAAATTTTAATAGCATGACTCATTTCTATGCATTGATAAAAACAAATGGGTAAACACCCCTAAGTTCTAGCCTATCTTCTTAACAGATTTCAATGCAACGTGATGTGTTACTATTCCTGAGTCCTTCTTAAAGTGGATATATAAGGGACTCTCTTGTTATTGTAAATAGATCTCTCTCTGACAATCAGAAACGAAACTCTGCCCGAATTGGAAGGCATTACTGAGAATTTGAGCTCAGATTGTTGATCATATTTTGTTATTGGAATAAGAAAGCAAGTGACTTTCAGACTTTGTGCTGTGACATCTTTGTTGTTGAGGAAACTATTCTTATGTCTTTTTCCTTGATATATTTTCTATTCCTTTAATTCAACAAGTAGAACTAGTGAAAGTAGTCAGGAAGGTGTCCTGAAGAGTCAACTGTGGAGAGACTTTGTGCCCCCATAATTTCCTTTAGTGTGTTTTCTTTTCATTTCTATGTAAAGGACCTTGGGACACCTTTGTGCCCTCATTGTCCTTCGTATCTTACTCTTGAGCAATTTAGGTGGAGACTTTGTGTTGCAACTTGATTTGCTGGTTACTACATCTTTGTTTACATTTTGCAATTACTACCAGGAGTATTCTTGTGGCTTGATGAATAGTACTTTTGAAAGAAGAGGAGTGCTTTCTATCATTTTTCTTGAGTTTCTCCTTTGATCCACATGCATCATCTCTGAAAAAAGAGAGATGGATGGTTTGTCCTACCCTTGACTATTATTTTCTATATATATATATATATATATATATATATATATATATATATATATATATATATATATATATATATATCCACATGCATCATCTCTAAAAAAAGAGAGATGGATGGTTTGTCCTACCCTTGAGTATTATTTTCTGTTTATATATATGTGTGTGTATATATATATATATATGTATATATATATATATATATATGTATATATATATATATATATATGTATATATATATATATATATATGTATATATATATATATGTATATATATATATGTATATATATATATATATATGTATATATATATATATATATATGTATATATATATATGTGTGTGTGTGTGTGTGTGTATATATATATATAGGGAACCTCCCCTTGATGAGAGGAGAGATTTGTCCCTTTTTGAGGAGAGATTAGTCCTTTTTTGATGCATCATCTCTGAAAAAAGAGAGATGGATGGTTTGTCCTACCCTTGAGTATTATATATATATATATATATATATATATATATATATATATATATATATATATATATATATATATATATATATATATAGAGAGAGAGAGAGAGAGAGAGAGAGAGAGAGAGAGAGAGACACACACACACACACACACATATATATGTATGTGTATATATATATGTATGTGTATGTGTGTGTGTGTGTGTGTGTGGAACCTCCCCTTGATGAGAGGAGAGATTAGTCCCTTTTTGATGTGGTAAACCTACACATTTGGATGACTAATCTTCTTACTTTGGCTGATTATACCTATTTTGTTTAATAGTACACTGATTGACAAAATATTCAACCAATAGTTTTTGGTGACTCCACTGGGGATATAATCATTATAACCCTTATCCATTACAGACTCTGATGACTCCATTTCATGTCTTACCCATTATTCATTATATCCTTACCATCTTCCTCCACCTCCATTATTTTATTTGGTCTGCAAAACCAAAGCTGCTGGGAAAGAGTGCACAGTTTGAAGCCTCAAGCCTCAAGCTAAAGCTGAGCCAGTCCTTTTCCATTTTGTTTTGTAATCTAGTTACTCCATCGAGATTTTTTATCTCTATTTTTCTTAGTTAAATCATGATAGTTTGAGGCCCCTAGGGTAACTCTTTTGGCCCACTCAATTTGACTCCACCTCTGCATGAACTCCCACATAGTTCAAGAAAGAATCTCCCCAAACTCTTTGGTGATGGTATAGTTCACCCTGATGAACACATTGCAACCTTCAGCATATCTTTTGGTGTTATAGGGGTGGAATTTGAAGATGTGGCAGTCAGGGTTTTTGTGGAGACACTACAAGGTGGTGTTGTAGATTGGTTCTACCATCTGCAAGTTGGATCAATGACTGATTGGAATACCTTCAATGATAAGTTTCAAGCCAGATTCAAAGCTGCAAAAGATGCACATGCCTTGCTATCCCAGCTCACTCAGATGAAGAAAGAGTCTGATGAGCCTATGAGGGATTTCATAGCCAAATTTGACAAACTGAGGAACATAATTCCTATAATTGCTCGACCTACAGCTGAGAATCTCAAATGCTTCTTCATTAATTCTTAGTTACCTAAAGTAAGTTTTATTTTGAGACGTGCTGGTCAAATAGATCTTGTTGTAGCCCAAATTTTGGCTACAGAGGTAGAAGATGATCTCATCTTAGTAGGGAAGATAAGAAGAGATACAAACAGAAATTGATCCTCATCATCTTCTGAATATTCATCTACATGGACCACTGACCCAATGTTACAAAAGCTGGCAAATGAAATGCTAGCCTTGAAAAGGCAAATGGTACAAAGTATGTCTTCAGCTCCTCTATATAAAGATATACCAAGGAGGACATTCCCTAATCAACTATATCAAGGCAATGCTGCTAGAAGTCAAGGGCAACAAAATTGTCTTCCTCCCCCATAGAGGAACCCTGTCCTTAAAGCACCTCCAACCAACTCAGTAGTTGGATATATGGAAATAGAACATGTTTCTTATTTTCAACCTGAGTTTAAGTAATAAAATGGTGCTGATCTCTTCAGGGAGAATCTAGAAGAATTAGCTAGTGACTCCCACATTGGTTTCTTGAATTACCATGATGAGCCCAGAAGTGAAGGTGAAGCAGTCAAAGGATCATACACAGTATTCACTAGGTCCCAAAATTAGTCAGCCCAATAGGCCGATAAAGAGAAGATAGAGGAGCAACCCCAACCAGCAATTTCAATTGCTAAGTAGAGAACCCCTCTTCCTTTTTAGTCAAAGGACCCAGTGACTACCAAAGAAGTAAGTACATCAAACATCTCTACACCTTATACTTCAACTTCACAAACTAGTCCTCCTCCTCCCAAAAACCAAAAGGATGAACTCCCATCCTCTCTTCCAAGTCCATTCCAATCATTTGACATGATTGATCATGTCAAGAAATCCAAAATTCAAATGACTAAGTTTGAATCCCTGCCAACCAATCCTTTGCAATTGGACATTGATGTAGAACTAGGTGCGGACCTATCTGAGGCAAAAATTATGGTCACCCAAATGTCGGCCCCTACAGCTCAAATTCTATTTGAGCCTTTAGGCAGGGGTAATTACTTCTTGACCATAGATGATGCTCATGTCTCAGCTGATGAAAGTCCTATAGCTGACAATCCAAGATTTGATTCAAATAAGACATCAAAAGAATTAGTAGGGCGTAGTACAAATCAAGAAGGATCTTCTGTCTCTAATGAAGATAAATCTGATAGAAGATCAACTTCTGATGATGCTTGGATCTAGGAATCTGATGGCAGCAATTCTTCCATAGTTGGACACGAATCTCTGTTGCTCAGATTGAAAACTGCTCAGGGTGAAGAGGTCAAACTCATTCACATCAAAGGAGATGCTGAGCTAATGGTTTGTCAGGAGTTTGATGCTAACAATCAAAGCATGTGCTAGACTGGACAATAGAATAATGAGATATGGTGGTGGACCATACTGCTATATTCCAAAGTCAGCAAAAGGAACTCTTCGCAGGGAGAGTAAAGAGTTATGGTTTTTAGTTTGAAGACCACGTCCTGCCTTGAAGCAAGAAGAAGAAAAGGCCAAGAGTAAGATGTAAAAAATTGGTTTCCTGGTGGAGAGCTCCATTGGCCTGTCATCATTTCTGAGGGAAAAATGGTTACCTGCTAGTTTACCAAGATGGCACACTCTTTTCTCTGCCTCATAATAAGTAGCATCTAAAATACTTCAATTCTTGAAGTATCAGATAATTTCATCTGTACATATGTATATTTGTATAGTTTTTAATTCTATTTTGTTTTGTTTGTTTCCATTTTTGATGCCTTTCATTTCCAGGTAGCATGACTCCGTAGCCCAATGGTACACATGAAGACACTGGAGATTCTGGATTCTACTCCCTTCAATTCCTTTTGCAATTGATAGAAGTTCCCCAACTGGAGCCAACTATTGTCCCCCAAAAAATATCACTCAGTTTTGGGACAAAATTTGAACTATTTTGGTCTTACAGACCAAAATTGTCTCTTCCCTTTTTGAAATTTGTCCCGGGCATTCAAATTCCTCATTTTTCAAGCTTCTTAGGAATCTACAGACTCTGCAGGCAGGTTCATTTCTATAGGTTCAAAGGCTTCTACAGGTAGGTTTAGTCAAAAGAATTAGTTTCCAACACTTAGTCATTTTTAAGATTGGTTCACTGCCTTGGTTCAATCAAAAATGTCCATCGGCAAGTATCTAAGCAAGAATCTAGCCATTGAACCATTGAACCATTTTGGTTCAATGGGTTCAACAAGTTCAAAGGTTCAACATCATTGGCAAGAGTTAAGCACTTCATCAAGGTTCAACAGCTTCAAAACACTTATCAAAGAGAAGAAGGCTTGAACCATTGAACCGTTGAGCCATTGAACCACTTTGGTTCAAAGGTTCAACGGATTCAAGGTTCAATAGGTTCAATTCTTTAGTTCAATAGTCGGTTCAACCAAGCGGTTCAATGCTTTGGTTCAATCAAATGTTTCACTCAGTCGGTTCATCAAATGGTTCATCCACTTGGTTCAAATCTTGGTTCATCGGCTTAGTTCAAAGCTTGTTTCAATGATTGGTTCAAAGGCTTGGTTCAATCAAAGGGTTCATCGGCTTGAACCATTTTGGTTCAAAGGAGTGGTTTAATGCAAAAGTTTAAGAGAGCCTCCCAAAGGACAAGTGCCCTTGTGGAGGACACTTGGTTGACAAAAGCACCCTTCAGAAGGGTCATTTTCAAGGAAGTCGTAAAGGTAATTCTTTCAAATTTTTGATTAATGCAAATGAAAAAGACTAAGGCATAATTCCTTTAGACTTTTTGTCCGAAGGAATTACTTCAGGCAAAAAGTCTGAAGGAATTCAAGGAAGAAGCTACGGGCAGAAAGCCTAAAGAAATTTCCAAAGAGACATAACAAAGCAACAATTCTACGGACTTTTTGTCTGCGAGAATTTGTTTGCGGACTTTTTGTCCACGGGAAAATGCCTAAAGAGAAAGCCTAAGGAAAATGCCTATAGAGAAAGCTCGGGGAAAATGCCCGTAGAGAAAGACCAGGGAAAGTGCCCGCAGAGAAAGCCCAGGGAAAATGTTCATGGGGAATGTCCACAGGAATGTCTGTGAAGGACTGCCAAATTTAAAACGCTGCCAAAGGACCCCGAAGGGCAGGTGCCCTTGCGGGGGACTCTCAGCTACCAACTTAAAGGACACTTCCCCAAAGCCGAAGGGTCACCTTCCCTTTGGGAGGATGAAAAATAGGAAAGCCAAAGAAGGACCAAAGGGGTGATGCGTCCGAAGAGGTCAAATTTAAGAATAACGAACTAGCCATTAGAAATTCAAGGGCATTGACGGGTGTGTAAACGTCAATTTCAAAGCTCATAAAATAGCTGTTGATCCTTGTAATCTACAGACCTGAATGCATTCAAAGGCTTTAAGGCCAAGATGAGTAGGAAGCGACTAAGGGGTAGAGCATCAAATTGAATCAAGGACCCGATTCAATTAACCAGAAAAGTAGGAACGATGAAGAAGGATCATATCACCAGGTGGACATTGAAAGATGCAAACTTTCAATACCGTGGATTGTTTCTCTACATTGATAAAAACAAATGGGTAAATGCCCCTAAGTTCTAGCCTGTCTTCTTAATATATTTCAATGCAACATGATGTGTTACTATTCCCGAGTCCTTCTTGAAGTGGCCATATAAGGGATTCTCTTGTTATTGTAAACGAATCTCTCTCTGACAATCAGAAATGAAACTTTGCCCAAATTGGAAGGCATTACTGAGACTTTGAGCTCAGATTGTTGATCATATTTTGTTATTGGAATAAGAAAGCAAGTGACTTTTCAGACTTTGTGCTGTGATATCTTTGTTGTTGAGGAAATTGTTCTTATATCTTTTTCCTTGATATATTTTTTGTTCCTTTAATTTAACAAGTACAATTAGTGAAAGTAGTCAGGAAGGTGTCCTAAAGAGTCAACTGTGGAGAGACTTTGTGCCCCCATAATTTCTTTTAGTGTGTTTTCTTTTCATTTTTGTGTAAAGGACCTTGGGATGACTTTGTGCCCTCATTGTCCTTCGTATCTTACTCTTGAGCAATTCAGGTGGAGACTTTGTGCTGCATCTTGATTTGCTGGTTATTACATCTTTGTTTACATTTTGCAATTACTACCAGGAGTATTCTTGTGGCTTGCTGAATAGTACTTTTGAAAGAAGAGGAGTGTTTTCTGTCATTTTCCGTGAGTTTCTCCTTTGATCTGCACACATCATCTTTGAAAAAAGAGAGATGGATGGTTTGTCCTACCCTTGAGTATTATTTTCTATATATATATATATATATATATATATATATATATATATATATATATATATATATGGAACCTCCCTTTGATGAGAGGAGAGATTAGTCCCTTTTTGATGCAGTAAACCTACACATTTGGATAACTAATCTTCTTACTTTGGCTGATCAGACCTACTTTTTTTATCAGTACACTGGTCGACAAAATATTCAACCAACACAATCTATGTTCATTTCATGGTCAACATAGACATCACAAAAGAGATTCCTGCACATGTGGAATTTAAAGTTTGTGATTAAATATGGGTACAACCCCTTGATATGAGGGTTAAATTTTAGATGTCGTAGATGCTTAGGAAAAGGTCATTTGGTCTATAATTTTCCAAATATTAAACATATAAAAGAAATATTTGTTGAAAGGATGTTAGTCTTGAACATCTAATATATCAAGTTACTAGTGAGATTGAGAGTGAAGTTATTGAATTAGTACCATAAAATCATGAGAAGAATAATTTGGAGGTTGAAATAAAGGAGGAAGGACCTAGGATGATGGAAAATTTGGAAGGAAAAAATGTTGATGAAGATAAAATTAATGCAAATTAATTTTTCATTACTAAGGTTTATTCGACGAGTTCACAAACATTAGATTATTTTGAAATCTCTATACCAATATTCCTTGATTTAGGGGATGGGGGAGATTGGACAATGGTGGGAAAAAAGAAAAGGTGACTTTTTAATATGAGCCTTCAAACATGAATACAGATTGTATTGGGAGGGAAATAGTTGTTTAGGATTCATTTTTATTATGTTATAGGTCTGCAATTAGTTTACAACTTATCTATAGCTTGTGTTAGTTTCCGCTAGAAGAGGTGTTTCATTGGGATTTGAATTTTTATATTTATCTCCACTATAAAGGGCGGGGACACTTTCAAAACCCTTATTTTACCAATAATTAAAAAATATATATATGGATGTGCATCACTATGCATGTGATCTAGATATAAATAATACAGGTGAATCAATACCACATTCATCACAACAAAAAATTATCAATCAAAAGGGTGAATTTAATTCATCTTCTCTAAAATAAAAAAATATTGGAAAAGAGTATACAATGAGAAAGAATCATAAAAAGAGGTTTTTAACAATAATGTGAATAAGAAAGCACATATTCTTTCTCCTATGACATAATTCGACAAGAAAGAACTATCAATAAAAGATTTACACAAAGTAAAAGAATCAGATTACATAAGAAAAATAATAATAAATGTATTTATATATAATAAGAGGCAATCACTTAGGTTTTATCTCCTTAAAGATTCATCACATGATATATTACATTCATTATTTTATAAGAAGATCATTACTCTTCCTTTGAATCATTTTCATCCATGTCATAAATTAGATAACATAAAGGGTCAACAAATTATCACTTACCATGGTATTAATAGAAATAATGATAATGATTTTTATGCTTTATGATAAAGGATTAAACAACTTCCTGATATAGGAGGTATCACATTTAACCATAAGAAAACAAGGTCTTCCTCTCCCCTTATTATAGTGGTTATTATGAGAAGACTGAGACATCCCAAGACATTCCTACCAAAGAAAGAATGTTTTATCAACATTTTTAGAAAAAAAATACTATAATTGGTCCTTATTCTAGTTCACATTTTACCATGACTGAATGATTCCAAGATATTCCTATTGGGGAACCATTCATCATTCTACTTGATACTAAAAAAGGCAAGGTTATAAATGTTAAGGAATAAAATGGTACATTTATATTTATATATTATATGAAAAATATATGGACACAAAAAGTGAATCAAGTATCTATGGATCAAACAAAAGTACAAGTTAATAGAGTATTAGAGAAGCAAAAAGTAGAATAGTTTCAAATTGTTCAATAGTTGATTTTCCAGCCACACTATAGTGACTTTATTTTCCTAAATGGTTATGGAAAATGAGTCTGATTAACATTATCACATAATAAATGCTAACATTCATGAATACTAATATATAAATAACATTATAAATGCATCAAATTTTTTTTTGTAATTATCCATTGAAAAATTAAATTACAAAACTCATAATGCAGAAATTAAAGCATAGAACATAATCATTAAATCAAGAAAAACACATGTAAAAAAATTGTACATATATCAAAAAAATAATTTTTATAATAAAAGAAAATTAAATCAATGATAGAAGCACCCTAATCATATAAATTGTCACTAATAATTAGACCCATAACTTATGAATTTGAATCTCCATATCAACCTGCTACTCCCTATTATTAAGACTATGAGTTGTATCATCTAATACATCTCTTAAAAGGTCCTATCTAAAGCATAATGCAAGTATGCTCAATTTATAAATTAAAATATTTATAAAAATATCTCCCTTGATAGATTAGAATAATGAGTAGGTGTATAACATATGTTGAAATCTACCTGTAAATCATCTTATTCTCCAATGACTCGTATATGAATTGACATTAATGGCACAAGGATCAAACAATGGCACATGCTCACCAAAATTGTGCGCAACCCACTCAACTAAGCCACCTCCAACTATATCATAGGTTACATCCCATGTCAAAGTATGGATGACACCATCTACCATCATTGACCAAAATGTGTTACCTACAATACCAATCACATGAGTACATTAGCAACCAAATAAAATAATATCACTAAGTAATTAAATAAACATGTAAAAACTCATAATCAGGCATAACAATATAATTTTTTTTGGTATTAATGGATCCTCCATCTATTAAAATAAATGATTCAATTATAATACATATATACTGTTGTAACTGCAGAATGTCTATCCACACAATCTTCTTAAAAAACATAAAACCACCTTAATTTTCATCTTGTCAATGACCCATCATATACTTATGGTCCCATTGCATATATTTTGAACTATTTATATCCACCATAATAAACTTAACTCCAACAATGGAAAACCATAGGATACAACATATACCCTCTAATGTGATGGTCATCTCACTCGTTGATAACCAAAAAGTGCAAGTTTTAGGATTCCATCTCTAGAATAATGCTATCATCAAATGCATGTTATACATAACTTGGCCCAATCAACGAACATGTGCCAAAGTATCCTCATCCAGTATCTAGTTTTTTTCATTATCTAAACTAATTAAGTTCTAACAAAGTAGTCATGTGCTATCCACCTTGGAACTCTTGATAACAAGATAAGACATGTACAAAATAATATCATTATTTGATAAAAATAAATACAATATACATGAAAAAATATTTATAATAAGAAATAAGTAATAATAGGATGGAACTAAGCCAACAGGTCAATATCATTAAACAAAATCATGAAATTTAGGATGATATAGTCATTAACATTGAACAATATCATGAAAGTCAAGATGATATAATATTTAACAAGATAATATCATTGTACACCCAGTGATACTAACCCAAAATGATGATATTGTTGAATTTTTAAAAATTGACTTTAAAAATACTAAAATAGCAAAATATTCCAAAAACCAAAAATTCATAAAAATCTACTCTAAATCATACAATTTTTAGGCCAATAAAATGAGTCATTTTATCACATATTAGCTGATTTTCCATCTTCGATTGTAAGGCAGTCTAAAAATGCTCAAACCAAAGAAATAATGTATCTCGTTAGCTAGGTTAAAAACTCATAAATCAATTTTCATAATAATAAAATGAAAAATAAATCACAAACATATTTTCCATCTCACTATTTATATAATTTAACTTTTTACATTATTATTTATTCTGCTTATTACATAGTTTTTTCAACTATTGATGGAAAAATACCACTAAAGAAATATTGGGCATTGTTTATTAAAAACACATTTCATCAATTTGATCAAGGCACATATGAAACACTATCTCTATTTGTAACACTACTTGGTCATCAATACAAAATTCCAAAATTAGTTAATTTTTTACATGATAATACAAATTAAAATACCATAAACAAGTGCCATTGCATTTTGAAATATTATTAGACCCGAAGGGAGGGAATATTAGCATTTAAAATACTTTGATTAGTTATTATTCTCTCCTCATTTGACCAATACCATTTTTTACCTAGGGAAATATGTAAATGTTTACATAATAAAGTTGTAAGATTGTTAACAAAAAAAATATTATATTATTATTAGAGATGCTCTGATTCACTGAATCATTTATATGTTATTTACCTCTTTACCAAAATCAAGGCAGACCTATAATTTAATTATAGTTTGTATGATGCATGATGGGGGAAATTTTTGGTTACAAAGGAAACATGATTCATCTATCAGCTGAAGATGAGAATAGACTGCAATGATGCCATCTCATTCCATATGTTTAAATCTCAATAAAATAATTGTCCATGCCTTGTTTTGCTACTTAATTAGTTTATTAAATCAGATTTCCCTTTTACATTTCCTTGTTGAAATCCCCTTCATCTCTTCTATTTTGTCTCACAGGCAAATATGTCCAACAAGCAAGGAGTAGATGGTGAGGAAGACCTTGCAAAATTAGTTGTAAAGAATGTGAATCTTAAACATGATTAAAATGAATTATAGAGGGTAAGAATATAAACCAACCCATTATTTTGAATCATAACTAAGGAATTTTTTAAAAAAGTGTTGAAGACAACTATTCCAACATTATTGGAGCTGGCCATGCTTAAGATCTTGAAGGAATCTATAATTTTAGGTGTCGTGAGTGGATTAAATGTCTATTCTTCCAAAACTATGTCTATTATGTTCATTACAACATAACAAGACCCTACCCAGAATGTTGAGAGCTCCCACTATATTACCATGATAGACACTGCTAATGGTGGCAAGGATCTATATGTTGCATGATATGAATTTGGCCACTCATAGTTCTTAGGCAAGGTGTAGAGGGTTTGAAGAAGGATGGAGCCAGTATATCTAATTTATAGGAAAAATTAGATCATACCCACATTGTAGGTATATCTAATGCACAAAAAAATCAAGTTATGTTGCAAGTAGTTTTGGTGCAGGAGTAATTATTTTATCAAAATATTCAATTATACTATCTATTGGTAACACTGGTTATTTAAAATATTTAGTCTTGGCTTATTTTATTTCCATCTCAATATGCTTGTCCTAGAAATGGTATGATGTATGCTATGTTATTGTGTTATTTTTAATGAATGCAAGTTTGTTGGTTGAATATTTTTTACCTAATTACTAAAAGAGCTTATTAAAGCCTTCTAACCATGGCCTATCTCATCAAATGATCTTTATGCAGGATATTTACATGTGTGAGATGAAATCATTAACTTTTTCAAAGGACATTTCTTCAAGATCCATTAATTTATAATAGGAGTTGAGTTAATAAAATTGTATAATAACACCATAAAGGGTGTAACTATGTGGATTTCCTTCATCCTAGTTCTGCAATCCTATTATAAGGATCATCTATAAAGGGATTTTTATCGATGTGGTGTATGCACTTAATACCAAAGAATTTAGGAAGAAGGTACTTATAGGCCTTGATTTGATTTCCTTTGATTTTTCTCAATGCACATGCTATTTCACATGATATAAGGGATCTTGAACTCAATTTATCAACAAATCAAAGTTTTGCAGCATGACAAACTCTCATACTTATAGTCCTATCAAATGCACAATGTCATTCATTCCTTAATATTGATTCCTTGTTTAGATAAAAATTAGTCTTGCTTATTTGCATTAAAGGACCTTATGTTATGTTACTCAGTTTGTAAGTTCTAGTTCTAGATGATTTATGATACCTGATAAAATGATGTATGCAAGGGTTAATTTTATCACTTATGCAATATGATCTAGAAGTATGCATAGTTATAAGAACATCTTTATCTCAAGACAAATCCATGATTATGTTATCTAGTAATATTAGTAATTGTTACTTTACTTGAACCTTGATTTTATCCAGTGGATTATACTTTATGGAATTCTTTATTGACTACATCTATTTTATATGACACATTTTTATGACATACATATCGGTTATTCCTACATTTTTGATTGAGGAGATCATAAAAGAAGTATTTTCCTAGTATTCATTTAATATTGATGAGACATTATCTGGAGTTTGATTATAGATTCATGGAGACTTATCTGATATATTAGATAATGTGTGTGGATAGATTTACCAGTATTTATGAACACATGCATGGTGCTTTCTCATTTATATTTTTATTGGATGTGTGCTCTAATATTATTTATATCTTGATTATATCATTTGACATTGTGTCAATTTTTTTTCTATCTTATATCATGTTTCTCCTTCTTGTTATACTATAGTTAGCTTACGTTATTGTTTTTCATTTTGCATATACTTTTCTTTTTATTATCATTATTTTCTTTTCCTTTAGAGTTTTTCTCAAAAATCTTCCCTTGTATCTTTATGATTGTTTGATTTTTATCTTTATTTTTCATAGATAGCTGTCATAGTAACTTGGTTACATTTACCTTCTTCCCTTTGATTACTATCTCCTATTAGCATGTGATCATTTCAAAAGTAATCTTTCTCATTACTATTCCCTTTCAATAGTCCCCCTTTGGATCTTCTTTTTTTCCTTCTTACTTTTTTCATAAAGTAAGCATATAAAAGGTTGAGAATTGAGATCACATGATCAGTTCATTATCAAGCCTAAGTGTTCTAGTCAGTTTTTTGTCTTGGGTTACTTAGCTTCTTTTAGCCTTAGCCTACAACTCATTCGTGTGTATCACTATTTCTCTCATGATTGGTCATTCCAAATCCATATGGATGAGGATTCTTAAAAAAGCCTTAAAAGTGAAGTTAAAGGCCAAATAATTTAAATAAAAAGGTATTGATATCAAAAGGCAAAAATATTGAATATTTTTAAAAGTCAATCACACCAAAAGATGTGATTCAAAGCACATATCCTTCTTCTAGTTGAAGATCATACTCTATAATTTTCCTCACAGTAGATTCGAGTCATTTGGGGTGTGGTAGGCTAGTAGATTAGAAGAGGAGAATAAAAAAATCTTTTAGTGCTACCTACTTTCTCATGAAGTACTCAATCTTCCTAGTAGATTGATGGATATGTAATAGGGCCTGAGGAGTAGGTAACACATTGTGGGAAGGTAGGTCCATTTTAATTTTCCTTGTACCAATATACCATCATGAGTTGATCTTAGTAGAACACCTATTTTCTTGCAAATCTTTGTGTCTATAGGAAGCAGGTTTCCTTTATACATAGATGCCTACTAGTCACTTAGTGTCTTTTCATATCCTTAGTATGCTTATTACCTCCTAAGGTCTTCTCATAAGATGCCTAAGTCCTTATTTTTACACTCCTTTTTTCATTATTTTTCCTTCATATTTCCTATTGGAAAATATTATTTTTCTTACTGATCACTCCCCATGGAATTTCATTTGTGAGTTGCTTTGTAAGACTGTGGATAAGACCCAATATTCCTCATAAATTACCACCTTTTCCATCCTATTACCCACATCCTTGATCTACCATTATCTTATCCTTTTTCTTACCAATCTTGATTTGGTACCCCTTGGGATTTTCTTTTGTGAGTTTTAGTATAAGACTGTGGATAGGACCCGGCCTTCCTCACAAAATTTTCCAATAAACAAGTCACCATCCAAATTACATGTATCAAATAAGAGTTAAGATTTGGTTGACTATGGGGTTACACGTCATTTACATACTTCCCATATTGATATTTAGTATGTTTTATGCTTAATTAATTTTTATTTTGCCTTTTATTTTCTTATTTTCCGAGTGCATGTAAGATTACATTTATTTCTTGAATTTTGTGTACTTCCTAGCTTGAATTAGTATGATAAATTTAAGACCAAATTTTTAAAAATTTTGTTTTTATTTTTTACTTCCCATTCTAAAATAGTATAATTGATTGACTTAATTTTGATTTGTTTTTATTACCATTTATGTCCTTTTACATACCTTCCATTTTATTACATTGTTTGTCATACTTCCCAATGTGATATTTAGTATGATTTTACTTGTTTTAATTTGGTGTAAAAATATTTTAGATTGGTTTGAAAACAAATCCCATTTTACCATCTTGTTTACCATTTTATTGGATTTTTATAAATAGTTATTTTTGTTATTATACATTTCCCAACTTGAACTAGTTTGTAGTACATTTCTTTGATTGATTATATTTTTCCAAGTCCTTTTTGCCTATTTCTTTTTAACCATGCATGTGTACTCCATAAAGGTAGAAAAGAAACCACACTGCATATATTTTGTATAGCATATACAAAAAATCTAAATACATGTGCTAGAAATAAATATATCCAAACCATCCACAACCTCAACCACAATGAAAAAATAGAATCCATCATAAAGACAACATACATAACCAACACCAATAATCCAAAATGATACATCATATATATAACATGATTATGATACAACATATACAACCATATACAAAACCTCAACACTAGGGGTGAGCTCTATCATGTATATCTCATGGACTAGCCATTCTACCTGTTGAGGCCTTGATCTGACTCCTTTGAATGGTATGTGCTGGAAATATTGTAATTGATGTAAAAGGTCTAGCATTATTGGTGATAAAGACCCCATTGAATTTAATGATGTTTGTAATAGTTATATCTTGGCTAATGTCTATTAATATTTATTTAATATTAATGAATATAGTTTTTGTTGCATATAAGACAAAAGAAGAGCCCATGGAGAAGTCAAAGAGTCACGAGGTAAACTCAAAAGAAGAATGGGATGAATTTTCCCATGAAGAGTCATCTTGGGGAATTCAAAGAGTCACCAAGTGAATACAAAAGAGAATGGGATGCATTTTCCCATGAGGAGTCATCTTGGGGAATTCCAAGAGTCACCAAATGAAGATAAGAGGAAGGGTGCAATTTCTCATGAAGGGACACTTTGAGGAATAAGAAAATTCACCAAGATAAGGACAAAAGAGGAAAGGATGCTTTTGCTTATGAAGGGTCACCATATGAATTTTTAAATGCAAGGATACAAAGGGTCATGCAAGTTTGTGTCATTTTCCATGAGGATTGAAGGGTCACAAAGGGTGAAGGCCAAAGGTAATTTGGAAAGCTATAAATAAAGGCTTGAGAAGCCATTTGTAAAATTTGAGATAGAGTATGATTTGTAATTATAATATCTAGCTTAGAAGAGCAAAGGAGAGAGAGGAAAGAGATATTGTAATGAACTATCATTTTTTGAGATAGCAACATTGAGAGATAGTTGTGTGATACACACAAAAGGGGTTGGTGCTCCTATGGGTTGTTGCTCATGAAAATTATTGCTATGTTGGTGCTCAGAAAAGGGGTTGGTGCTCCTGCAAGTTGGTGCTTATGAATATTGTAGTTTGAGTTGGTTCTCATTCATATACTTGAGATTTCTCTACATAGTTTTTCCCACATTAAATCTGGTGTCTCTCTCTATCTTGTGTGGTGTTTATTATTTCAATTTTTATTACATATATTGAATATTTGGTTAAGTGGAATTTGATTAAGGGAAAGTTTATAAGATTTATGATATATTGATTCACCCCCCCCTCTTAGTATATCTCGTGCTTAACAATTGGTATCAGAGCATGTTCCTTTTGAAAAAGTTTTATAGCTTGAAGGTAGATCGGGAAAGCACAAGATGGCCATACATGAAGATACCTCTGAAAGCAAAATAACAGATGATCAAGAAGAAGAAGAGGATGAAGCTGAAGTGAATCTGGAAGAAGAACTCATTTGTGCCTTAGAAGAGTTAAAATCTATTGGAAAAAAAAATGAAGATTGAAGCACCAGATTGAGAAAAATGAAAAGGAGTCAAAGGAAATAATTGATTATCTACAAGCACACTTTGAAGAAGCCAAGAAGAATGAAGAAGATCTAATGGCATAGTTGAAAATAGTAAGAAAAAAATGTGAAAGATATGTTATTGAAATTACTTCTTTAAAAGCATATCTTGATAAAACAAATAAAGCAATCAATGATAGAGCAGCCAATGATTCAAAATTTGAGAATAGCACTGATATGATGAATAAGATATTAGAAATCCAAAAGGTAATATTAGATAAGATAGGTATCATTTTTGAAAAGAAAAAGAGATATGTTGAATCTCTTACAAAAGAAGAAACAAAAAGGGAAGAAGTGAAGAATATAGAGGGCATCTCAAACAAAGAAGGCTGGAGGGAACAAAGCTACAAAAGGCAATCAAGTCAAAGATACAAAAATAGGTCCTATTTTTATGGTTACTATTTTTATTGTAATGGATATGGTCACAAGAAATTAGAATGTAGAAAAGAGCTAACAATCTCAAAAATAAGGAAAAGGAAAGTCAAGTAGAGTCAAGAAGAAGCTACAACTCTTTTGCTCCTATATCAAGCTTTAATGAAGAGGCCATATTTTGTTACAAGTGTAAAAAATTTGGACACATAGCTCAGTATTATAGAAGCATGTTTGATTTAGTCAAGAAGGACCAACGTGTCAAGGCTCCATTCATCAAGAAGAAGGTTCAGACATGGCAGAAGAAATAACTTGAAGATTCTATGTTGGTTCAGACAGCTTTGCATGCAAGAAATTAAGAAATTTGATGGTTCATTAATAGTGGATGTTCGAGGCACATGACAGGAGACAAGAGAAAGTTCATAACCTTAAAGAAGATCAATGGTGGCATAGTGAAATTTGGAGATAATACTACTACCAGAATTGCTAGAAAAGGTACACTAAGTTTAGATAATGGTAGAACTAAAACTGAAAATGTTTTATATGTAGAAGGTCTTAACAATAATATTTTTAGTGTAAATTAAATATGTGATTAGGGGCACACACTAAAGTTTTATGCAGAAGGTTGTGAAATTAAAAGAAAAGATTTAGATGTATTGGTTGTAGATGCTCAGAGAACAGGCAATAACTTATATATGCTATCAAACATCAAAGGTCAAAGATGTTGTTTGAGTCAGATTGAAGAAATTTGGCTATGGCATAGAAGAATGTGGCACATAAAGTTTAAAAATATTTTCAAAATCAACAAAAATCAAGCAGTCACAAATCTTCTAAAGATTACAAAGCCATCTGACACGCTTTGTGGACCTTGTCAGCATGAAAAGCAAGTGATTCAAAACAAAAGAGTACTCGACCACTCAGATGCTAG
Organism: Torreya grandis; assembly: GCA_037957365.1. NCBI lineage: Eukaryota > Viridiplantae > Streptophyta > Pinopsida > Cupressales > Taxaceae > Torreya > Torreya grandis. The sequence continues at coordinate 205,630 of JARHVA010007896.1, forward strand.
AGCTTGTTCACACTGACCTATGTGAACCTATGAGGACTCAAAGGACTCAAGGTGATAAATATTTCATGTTGATTATTGATGATTTTTCATGTATGACTTGGGTAATGTTTTTAAAGAAAAAATCAAAAGCTTTTAGACATTTCAAAGCATTCAAAGCATTAGTTGAGAATGAAACTAGTTTGAAGATTAAGTGTCTAAGATAAGATTGAGGAGGAGAATTAATGTCAGATCAATTTATTGAGTTTTTTGAAGATCATGGAATAAAGAGACATTATTCAGCAGCCAGAAATCCACAACAAAATGGAGTAGTTAAAGGAAAAAATAGAACAATTCAGGAGATGTCAAGGACAATGCTAAATGAATCCAAGATAGAAAATAAATATTAGAAAGAGGCGGTTGGTACATCAGTGCATATTCAGAATAGAGCATTATTAAGAGTCAATAGTGACAAGACTCCTTATGAGCTATGGAAAGACAAACTAGCAACAGTTGATTATTTCAGAGTTTTTGGTAGTAAATGCTTCATAAAGAGCACCGATGAAAAACTTGGTAAGTTTGAATCTAGATAAGATAAAGGTATATTTATTTGTTAGTCTTGCAAAAGTAAACCTTATAAATGTTATAACAAAAGAACCAAGAAAATTGTTGAAAGTGCAAGTGTCAAGATAGAAGTAGATAGAACACAAAGAAGCAAGGATCTAGTAGACATTTTTGAAATCATTGAAGAGGAAGTCTTTGAAGAATCAGATGAAGATGAGGAGAAGGAGAAAAAGGGCACCAAACTCCATCCAAATACGTTCAGAGAAATCATAATGAAAGTGACATCATCAAGGACATAAATGAAGGAATTCACACCAGAAGAATGATGGTAAGTGAATTTGAACAAGTTAATTTCTCTTTGTTATCTAAAATTTAGCCTAAAACTTTTTTAGAAGTTAGACATGATGAGCATTGGGCTAAGGCTATGGATGAATAATTAAATCAAATAGAAAAGAATGATACTTGGGAATTAGTGCCCAGACCAAAAGATCACAATGTGATAGAAACAAAATGGGTTTATAGAAATAAGTTGAATGAAAATGGAGAAGTGACTAGAAATAAAGCAAGATTAGTATGTAAAAGATATGCTCAGATTGAGGGAATAGATTTTGAATAAACTTTTGCACTAATGGCAAGGTTAGAGGCTATTAGAATGTTTCTTGCATATGTAGTGTTTAAAAATTTCAAAGTGTTTCAGATGGATGTCAAATCTGCCTTCGTAAATGGGAATCTTGAAGAAGAGGTCTACATTGAGTAGATTGAAGAAAGCACTGTATGGATTGAAACAAGCTCCCAGAACTTGGTATGCAAGACTTGATAAGTACTTGCAAGATCAAGGATTCAAGAGAGGATTTGCTGATAGCAATCTTTACATCAAAATAGAAGGTGAGCATCAATTGATTGTTGTGGTATATGTTGATGATATCATTTTTGGAGAAAATATTGAAAAGATGACAAAATAATTTTTTTGATAGAATGCAAAAAGAATTTGAGATGTCTATGCTTGGAGAATTATCATTTTTCTTAGGATTGCAAATATTTCAATCAAATAAAGGAATCTTCATATCTCAAAGTAAATATGCCAAGGAAATGTTGAAGAAATTTGGTTTTGAGGATTGTGCACCAGTTTGCACACCTATGTGTATAGGAAATAAGGTGAGCAAGGATGAAGATTCACTTGTTACAAATCAAACTTTGTATAGATCTATGATTGGTAGTCTTTTATATTTGATAGAATTGAGGCCAGACATCATGCATGCAGTAGGTATGGTTGCAAGATATCAGTCATCTCCAAAAGATAGTCATGTTCAGTTGGTAAAGAGAATATTTAGATATATCAAGGGGATATTGGATTATGGATTATGGTAACCCACAGGTAGAGATTTCACTTTGGTTGCTTATATAGATTTAGATTGGGTAGGGTGCTTGGATGATAGAAAGAGTACAAGTGGAGGATCTTTCTTCTTTGGTGATAGCTTAGTATCATGGCTAAGTAAGAAGTAGAATTCAGTATCACTTTCTACAGCTGAAGCAAAATATATTGTAGCAGTATTGTGTTGTACTCAAGTGCCTTGGATGAAGTAAACTTTGGAAGATATCAAGATAAAGTATGATGAACCTATTTCCATTTTTTGTGATAATACAAGTGCTATAAATATTTCAAAGAATCCATTATTGCATTCAAGAATAAAACATATTCCCATTAGATATCACTTCTTGAGAGATCATGTTGCAGATCAATAGGTTAAGATGGAATATATCAGTACTATAGAGAATATTGAAGATATTTTAACAAAGGCACTACTAAAAGACACATTTGAGTATCTACGAGAGAAGTTGGGAGTAATTTATTTTACTTCCTACCATTGAAATTTAGCATCAGTTGAGGGGGAGCTCAGTGTTAGCTCTAGGTAGGCCCTTTGCCATTGATGTCAAAGGGGGAGAATAACAGGTATAAGTACAGTGCAAAAATAGGTACAAGAATAGGTACAGGTTATTACAGTAAGTGGGAGTTACTGTATGTTTTTATATGACAGTATGTGTAGGTTTTAGGATGTGGTAGTTTTAGGTTGAGGTTGCCATCAATGACAAAAGAGGAGATTATTGGAAATATTGTCATTGATGTTAAAGGTCTAGCATTATTGGTGATAAAGGCCCCATTTAATTTAATGATGTTTGCAATAGTTATATCTTGGCTAATGTGTGTTAATATTTATTTAATATTAATGAATATATTTTTGGTTGTATCTAAGACAAGAGAAGGGCTCATGGAGAAGTCAAAGAGTCATGGGGTAAAGACAAAAGAAGAATGGGACACATTTTACCATGAAGAGTCATCTTGGGGAATTCCAAGAGTCACCAAGTGAAGACAAAAGAGAATGGAATGCATTTTCCCATGAAGAGTCATCTTGGGAAATTTCAAGAGTTACCAAGTGAAGATAAAAGAGGAAGGGTACAATTTCTCATGAAGGGGCACTTTGAGGAATATGAAAAGTCACAAAGATAAGGAAAAAAGAGGAAAAAACACTTTTGCTTATGAAGGGTCACCATATGAATTTTCAAATGCAAGGATACAAAGGGTCATGCAATTTGAGCACCATTTTCCATGAGGATTGAAGGGTCACAAAGGGTGAAGGCCAAAGGTCATTTGGAAAGCTATAAATAAAGTCTTGAGAAGCCATTTGAAAAATGTGAGATAAAGTATGATTTGTAATTGTTATATCTAGCTTAGAAGAGTAGAGGAGATAGAGGAAAGAGATATTATAATGAACTATCATTTGTTGAGATAGCAACATTGAGAGATAGTTGTGTGATACACACAAAAGGGGTTGGTGCTCCTGCAAGTTGGTGCTTGAAAATATTTTAGTTTGAATTGGTGCTCGTTCATATAATTGATATTTTTCTTTGTGGCTTTTCCCACATTGGGTTTCCACATTAAATTTGGTGTCTCTCTCTATCTTGTGTGGTGTTTATTATTTCAGTTTTTATTGCATATCTTGAATGTTTTGTTAAGTGTAATTTGATTAAGGGAAAGTTTATAATATTTATGATATACTAATTCACCCCCCCTCTCAGTATATCCCATGTTTAACAGTGTGCTTTAATTATGTATTCTAAGATCTCAATCCCTCTACCTATCTTTATAGGCATGCTATTTGCACATATGCTTTCATCAACTCAACCTGGGTTGTTGTATGTGCATATGTCAACTAAGTCAACATTGATTTATATACCTACATCATCTACATCAATATCTCTAGATGCATATCTCTCTCATCTACCAATGCTTACTAGGCTTATCTCTCACCTACACACATCTCTACTTGTATATGCCTCGCTACCTCACCAACTAATCTGAACTAGCTCACTTGAGCTAGGGCAGATAGTACACTCAAATACTTTAGTGTCATGGGGTTGTATGGATGTAGAGTCTCATCTAGGATGTCATGGAGTGCTCCCCTCACTAGGGACCCCCATCTCTCCTCCTCATCCTCAGGCATGCCTATAAAATCACACTAGATGGATACTAGATCACTATCATATCTCAAAATATCTATCTATATCTCTCTACAACCAAATAAAAACATAAAAAATAATTCAACAATCTTCATATCTATTTGTGTCTCAGCTCGTATGATATCATCATCTGCATGATTGCCTAACATAGTCTTCATGTCTATATGGCCTCGCAATACCTCCTCGATAGGTCACCTCCTCAGCTCAAACCTGACTATCATGGTTTATGTCCATCTTAGCCTCCATATAAGTGGTCTCTCTATCATCTCCTCTAGCTCATCTATGGGATCATCTAAAATGTCTATAGTCTCCACTCTCTCCTATCTCCATCATTGTCATGTCCTCGATGGCCACTACTCATCTTGCTATGAGGTAGGTAGTGCTACATCTGGTATCTCTGCCTCCTCCACCTCCTCTTCTACCATTCATTATTCCTGACTAATAACATGACCTCAATGTCAATGGTAATATTAGTGGTCTGAGTCCCCTCTTCCCTCATGGTACCCTCACATGTTGAGCTCACTAGTTGGGCATCAATATTGATGTCATTAGATAAGGTAGACCCATTTATCCTTACACCCATGCCACCAAATGTGTCTCTCTCCACCATGTATAGTGACCAATCACCTCTCTCCTCTCTAGTGTTGGTGCAACTATGTTCAAACTCACCCATGTAGCTTCTATGTGCCCATATGACTACCACATGATGTCTTCACGTCTCATCGACTATAGCATTGGCACTTGGGATATGATCCATGCTATCTAGTCCTCCCAACATCTTTGAACTCAAGGTAACCCATCATTAACTACATGGGATAACCCAACTAGTTGATATATGGGAAATCTCTCATATATCCATAATGCCAATAGTTTGATTGGTCTCATAGTCTTTTGCCCTCTAACCATCATCTTGAACAAATCATGTATGAGTTAGACCCAAATGATAGAACCTAGATCATATAATAATCCCTCCTCTAGCAACATCCTGCTCATGACTACCACAAATAGTGGTACCTTTCCATCTAACTTATGATAGATCACCCACTGTGTCACAAGGCCTATCACCACCTTTCAAAGATCCAAAATCTATGATATATACATGTCATCTATACTGACTCTCCATCCACTCAATATCATCTCTAAACATGTAACCCACATAACTAAGGCTCTCCTCTCCTCTAAGCTATCTGGTATCCCTGTGGTCACTAGTGCTCTTACTATGGGCAACCCGAGGATGACATGGACATCCTCTAGTGTGATATCCACCTCTACCACATCCTCATCCACCTCCCATCTAAAGGTGTTAGTCAACCATTCCCAACATCCTATAAACATGACTAACAAGTCATAACTAAGGGAGATCCTACACATCTCAGATATACCTCCTAAACTTATGGCTACTAGTCTAGCTCGATCTCTATTTGTTAATCTCTCTAACAAATCTAGTAACCAAGACACATCTACTAACCTCCAAAATATTGACCATCTCTGCAACCAAGAAATAATAAAGGATGTATTAGTTCCTTCATGTCATGTATAATCATAATACATTATTTACACATCATTTTTATAATTCGAATTAACAACAAGCCTAATTACTTTCTCATTATTCATTTTATCCTATATCTAGCTTTTTTGGTCCCTTTTCCCCTCCTTTGGTCATTTCGGGCCATTCTATCCCTCTTTCAACTTTCTACATGCTTATTCTAGTTCCTTGGTCAACCTATTTTGACCAAAATTTTCCTATATTATCATATTTGACTTCAAATTCTAAGTCAACCTTCTTATTTTTCCCTCCCTAGTTCTGAGTTTTCATTCTGGCCCTTACAAACTAGTTACTAAGTCCATTTTAGCTTTTTATCCTATAGATTACACTAGGTTGGCCCATACCTACTGGGTCAAACATATGGATTTTACTTTGTTTCAACCTACTAGGTCGACTTGGTCGACCTAGTACATTTTGTATGCTAACCCAATACATTTTACCCAAAATGTGCTTTTTTCTCATTTTCTTCCTAAACACTTCCAAACCATTTCCCATCTTCTAATTTTATACCCTTAGAATCTAAGTGTGTTCAATTTTGACATATATAAATTCTTAAAAACAAATTTTATCAAAAATTCACTTAATTCAATACAAATTTCCAAAACTGGTTTGAGATATGTAGTTGCATACCTATTGTGCACCTCCTACTGCTTCTAGGTGTCCTCCTCATCCAGCTTATCATTCCCTCACCATCCTAGCCTTGTATAGTCTCATATCTCTCTTTTCTCTCTTTCACAATTCAAAATACCAAATGAATTCTCTTTTTCCCTATTTAACAACACTTTTCAGCAACTCAATTCTTTTATTTATTTTTAGGCAAATTCCTTGTTTTACCTCTATCTCTGTTTCTGCTCATCTATATTACAAACCATAAAATTCATTATAATCATGATGACATACATATTAGTTTCCACTATCATATGACTATATTCTAAAAAAATATATTTTTGGCTATTTTTTGCACTAACTTTTATAGGTTTGCCTAGTGTACTCTACATTGGACACCTTCATTTATTATAGTCTAATTCTTTATCTACGACACTAAGGTAAGTTAGAAATATGTATTTACCAATACATTTATTTCATTTACCTTATTTTCTACTTACTGCACCATACATATCATCAAGATTGTGCATTATCATATTTTCTTTCTAAGCACCATTCTGTGTTGAACTTACGTGACACGTGATGAGCTTCAGTTGGAGCATATGTATACACATAATATTTTTAACTTTTATTTATTATTGACACTTTGTTTCTTGCAATAACCTATCAAGTCTCAATCTCTCTAAGTGCATGCCTTAATGGGTGCACTGGGAAAATGGTGGGTAGACCATCAGTGCTTCATAAGATTGTCATTACTTGTACTACTTTCCATCCACACTCTAGCCTCATGAAACCATTGAACCCAATATTATTATTCTTAATTCTACCTATTACCATTATTTACCATGTTTTATCCTCATTTATTGCCTTAGCACCCTTTTGACCTATCAATTGTGCTAGGTCAACTAGGTTAACCTAGTATAGTTTAAGGGCTTTTTCTCTCTTTTGGTTTATTGGCCTCTTGGCCAACCTAGCATATACCTAAAGAGTTAACATTGAAAACATGCTAGGTTGATTGGGTCAACCTAGCATGGTTGATGTTCCCAAAAAAATTTAGGGAAAGTTACTACTATATATACAATTTCATTTACCACCATTTCACAAAAGTTAAGAATTAAATGAAGAAGTGCAAACAAACATCTACCTATTGACCATTTTACTTGGGGAATAAAGATTTATGGTTCAATAATTTATTTGTAGCTTTGATCTTATCTTTTGGATGCTTGGATAGGTTGTGTATCCTAGAGATGATTTGTCTTAGTTATCCTCACATACCATGACAATATCTTGTGAAGCACCTTGGCCAAAGGGGAGATTGAGGCTCAATGGGTTCATATTCAAAGGTGAGTATTCCTAAATTTATAACTCCTTCGTAAGAGTACATAGATAGATCATTTGTATTCTTTTCTTTCATGTATTAGGTTTTCATATACATTGACATGTGTATATGTCTTCTATACATGTTTAGTTTAGTTGTTTATTTGTTTTGTTTCTAACCCTCACTTTGTGCCACAAGATGTGGTGTGCACTAGATTATATATTTTTTTTCTTGTTATTAGATTAGTGAAAAATTAAATCATAAGACACTATTAGGTTTATTATGTGATTTTGTTAGACTATAGGCTTTTGAGTCCTATCTCATATGGCATGTTGTGAGAAGTGATCTCCTAATCAGGTCTAGCAAATCCTCACATTGGTCATGCTCCCACTTAACAAATGTATGCTCCCCAATTAGAAGTATAGGTGTGCTCTATCCCATCTGATCTAGGATTAATTTATGGACATGATGCATTTTTGATTGCATACAATATCCAACTCAATGATGAATGTTTCATGAAAATGTCTAGAGTGCTATAAACTCTTAAAAACAATGTCTAAAAGACAAAATGGTTCAAACTTGGTCCAAATTGGTTTAAGGATGCAGATGTATCTCCAAAATGGTCAGTGATAAAACTTGGTTTAAAACTCTCTAACATGAAATGTTTTACACAAAAAGGTTATGTGGATGAATAAGAACCAAAATACCAAACTTAGGTAAAAGGTGATTTAAACAAGTCTAGACTAGGTCTAAAGAAACAAAGATTGCTATGTATTTTGGAAAACGAGGCATAAATCTAGGCTCAAAATAGGTTTTACTAGGTCTTTTGGAAAAAAAAGGCATAGAATCTAGACTTTAAATAAAATGAGGTATAAAAGGTAAGATAGTTAATCTAACAAATTTGTAACACTTTGACACAAACTAGGCATTGAAATTTAAACATGTAATTGATTTTTTGGTAAAAGGCATTGATCTTTGGGCATATGGAAGATAGGCTGTTTCCCCAAATCTAGGCACAAGAGTAGTCTTTAAATTGAGCAAGGAATTAGTCTAAGCTACACAACCCAAAAGTGAAAGGTAAATGTCTGGGACAAAATTACATGAGGCATAGGCATAAATCAATCAATTTTTGGATCTAAACTTGTCAATGCTAGTTTTAAAATTGATTTAGAAGGCAATGATTCTAAAATATATAACAAGCTAAATAAAAATGAATGATATGATGACACTAGGCATAGATCCCAAAGAAAAACCTAGTTTTGATTTTAAAATTAGAATTTTGGACATAAAGCAACAACCTCTTAAATAATTCAAGAAATGTAATGATGTTATCATGCTCTAAAGATATGAAAATGGTGTTTTTCAAGACTTTAAGGCACAAAACTTGAAATCAATTTGGTAGTGTAATGACACCCTTTTCAAACAAAGACATACACATAAAAGTTAAATAAATAACTAAGAAAAATGTGGTGTTAAATAGATGAAATAATGCCTACTGAAACAAATGAGTGATGTGTAAACAAGACTCATTTTAGATGTGGTGTGACAAATAAATAGTTTTTAAATCGATACCATGTAAGTAAAAAGGACAAAATGACAAAAAAAACCTAAGTGTAATGTCATAAATCTTAAAAATCATAAGGTTGCCTCGTACTGTCGATTTCCATCTATATACTTTTTCTTGAGAGGATTTATGTTGTTAATCAAAAAATTAAAAGTTCATGAAAAGTAGGGTTTTTAGGCCCCCTCTTCTCTGAAGTGTTTGTACAATGACATGGAACTTTAGAGTACTCACCCTACATCAATAGTATGTCTGTAGCATGTGGGGTTGTCTAAACTATCAAATTTTATTCATTTATAAATGGTTCCATATGTGTGGAAAACACTTAGGGCACAATCACATCATTTGAATCTGCATCAACCAACTTTTTGTGAAAAGGTCTAGTCCTTTTCACAACCACTACATTCATCAATTACTTAGTGTAGTGAAATATCCGAGTTGTCCCTACATTATAAGTTCGAATACCACTAACAAATCTTGTTTTAACTGTTCAAAATAAGCATTCCAATAGGTCACCCTCAATTTATATACCCCACCATGGAGTGGGATTGAAATTATTCTAAGAGATGAATTTTTGGGTTAACACTTCCCTAGATAACCCATAAGGAGGTGATGAACTCCAGTTCCCAATATAAAATGCATAAAATAAAGATAAATGGAAGGACTTTAGGGTCATTTTAGGGTCACCCAAATCATACAAATTTTAGGGAGGGCCTTAGCGACATTCCTTCCACACTTTTAGACCAAAGTGACAAATGCAAAGATTGAGCATTTTTTTATCACCCAAGTTATCTAAAGGGGATAGGGGAGAACATACACACGACACTCATTTTTCTAAACAAACACTTTCAAAAAACAAGCATGAAAATGAAAACTCTTATGAGTATTTAACTAATGCAAGAGCTCATTTTATAGCACCACAATAGAATATGTTATGAAATTTGAGCCTTTTCGTATTTGTGTAAAAAACTTTGAAAGATATAAATTATTTAAGAAAAAAATATTTTTAAGACACCAAATTGAAATGTGAATTTTGTAACTTTAGATTATCTTAAATGTCTTATTTTAGCCTTTGGTATTTCAAAACACGTTAGGGGGTCCTTGTGCTTAGAAGTAAAAAATGAGTGAATGAATAGCTTTTCAAATCTATCTCTCAGGTTCCTAAAATTTTCCACCGAGTATAAAACCACAAAATATAGAGAAACACTGTGACTATTCTTGAAAAACCATAATAAATAGTGTAATACTGTAACTTGCCTGTAAAATAGAGTATTAGTTCAAAATCATTCCTACTAAGATAATATCATTAAAATAAAGACAATACCATAAAAATTTAAGCAATATCAAAATTTAACCCTATGACATCAAATGGTAAGCAACAAATTGTTAGTAAACCATGATGGTTAAGCACAAAAATGTGATAGTTATGATAATATCATGGAAAATATGACAATATCATTAATGTAAGATTAATGATATTATCCAATATTGCAATTTTAGAGAGTGAAAAAGTGACTGCATAGAACAACTTCTTGATTTCCATAAAAATGTCCTTGAACCTCCAATCTTCACTTGTTTTGATCAACAAGCTTGAATTTTGACATGAAAATTATTAGGAGGGTGTCCTAAAAGGCCTTAGGAATAACTTCATTGGGTACGTGTCCCATTCGGTGTGCCATGATGTTAACAAGGATTACAATAGATGGGAGGTTATTCTTGTATTACTCCAATAAAAAAATCAAATTAACACACTAAAATCCTAACACCTCTAGCCTAGACACTAAGGAGAGAATAGGTAACATGCATGCATTTGTAAACACAACTAAAACATAAAATTAAACACTCTTCACCTTCCTTGAATTCCAGATGACTTATTGAAGTGGCTTTCTCGGCTTGTGCATCAAGAAATCTTCATCAAAAGAGCTTTGTTGGCTTCACCTTTCATTGGTACCTTGCCTTGGTTGTTTGGCTTAAGAATTTGACATGGTAATATTACTTCAATGAAAATTCTCTCTCCAAATTGGTATTATAACACTGCATTATGAAAATTTTTGAAGACATTCAAGCATAATAAATTTACATCAAGAGAGCTGAAACATCAATGGATATGGCCTTGTATTTATAGCCTCAAAAATTAACTCTCACCCAAGGTGAGTTAAGGTTGAGTTTAAATATGGAATGGGTTGAAACTAACCCTAGGGAGTTGAGACTAGCTCCAATTGAGTTAAAAATTGTCATGTGATTATGATTTTTAATTACTAAGCATGGCTCTCAAATTAGATATTTTGGGATATTTTGGAAGAGCTTGAAAACTCATAAAGGTAATGATGAAAGGATTGATATTTTAATTTTTAGAATTTCTATTTTCAGATATTATTTATATACAAATGGATAGTTTAAATAAGCATTTAATATTTTTTTAATTATTTAATTGAATTTGATTAGCATTTTAGCTCTTTCAAGATTTGATCAAGTGCCACACTTAATGGGTCCATAGGCTAAACTAATAGTTGTTATGCCACAAGGTGACTGATGATGAATTTGTGAAAGGTTATTGTTGTGTATAGTATAATACCTCAAATAAGGATGCCTCAACATGATTTTGAACATTGATTAATTATGCACAACTAAAATTGGGACATTAGTGATTCCTAAGCTTAATTTTCAATGTTTGGTAGGAATCAGTCTTAAGTCTAGTTGTGAGCAAGTTGTGGCTGGAATTAGGTGTCTACTATATTATGTGACAGTGATGGCACAAGGATCAAACCATGGCACATGCTCACCAAAAATGTTTTTAACCCACTCAACTAAGTCACCTCCAATTATATCATAGGCTATATCCCTCATCAAAGTATGGATGACACCATATACTATCATTGACCAAAATGTGTCACCTGTAATACCAATCACATGAGTACATTAGCAACAAAATATAGTAATATCACCAATTAATTTAAGAAACATGTAAAACTCATGCAAATACTCACACTTAGACATAAAAATATAAACAACTATGGTAATAATGGATTCTCCATCCATTGAAATAAATGATTCAATTATCCAATGTATATACTTCTATAGTTTTAGAATGTCTGACCCAACAATCTTCTTAAGCAACATAATCCTACCTTAATTTCCATCTTTTCAATGACCCATATTATACTTATGGACCCATTGAATATATGTTAAACCATCTATCTCCACCATAATGGAAAACCATAGGATACAACATCTACCCTCTAATGTGATGGTCATTTCCCCTGTTGGTAACCAAAAAGTGTAGATTTTAGGATTCCATCTCATAGACAATGCTATAATCAAATGCATGTTATACACAATTTGATTCAATCAGCGAACATGTGCCACAGTATCCTCCTCTAGTATCTAAAAAATTTCATTTTCTAAACTAAGTTCTAATAAAGTAGTCATGTGTTATCCACCTTCGAACTCTCAAAAACAAAACAAGACACGAATAAAATAATATTAGTATTAAGTAAAAATAAATGAAATATACATGAAAAAATATTTATAATAAACATTAAATAATAATAAAATGAAACCATGACAAAAGGTTGATATCATTTAACAATACATGGCATTCAGAGCGTTATAGTCATGAGCAAAATAGTATCATTGGAAACCTTAAGATATTGATCCAAAATACCAATATTATTAAATTTTAAAAAAATGAACTTTACAAATACTTAAAAAGCAAAATATTCTAGAAACCAAAAATTTATAAAAATCTACTTGAAATCATACATTTTTAGACTTAAAAAATGAATCATTTTGTTACATTTTAACTCATTTTCCATCTTCGATTGTAAGGCAGTCAAAAAAATGCTCAAACCAAAGAAATAATGCATCTCGTCAGCTAGGTTGGAAACTCAAATATCAATTTTCACAATAACAAAATGAATATGAAATTACAACCATACTTTCCATCTTCCTATTTATATAATTTAACTTTTTACAATATTATTTATTCTCCTTATTGCATAGCTTTTTCAATTATTGGTGGCAAACTCCCACCAATGATATATTGAGAATTGTTTATCGAAAACGCATCTCATCAATTTCATCAAGGCACACGTGACACATTATCTCGATTTGTAAAACTACTTGGTCATCAATGCAAAATTGCAAAATCAGTTAATTTTTTATATGATAATACAAATTGCAATATTGTATACAAGTGCCATTGCCTTTTGAAATCATATTATCCATCGAATGAGATTATTTGCCATATTATTGTCTATACTATTTTTAAATTAACATAATTTGCATCAAAGAAACACTCAAATCTAGTACTCGATATTCTCATCATTCTAACTGATCGCAATTTTTAAAATTCCGTATATATTTTGAGCCTATCAATTTGATAATATTATCTCTTGCCTCGAAAGGGGAAAACATTATATATATATATATGTGTGTGTAATTTTTATGGTACGGATATTAAATTATTCATTATACAACTCAACCTAAAAATATTTTATATATTAGAGATGAATCAAATGCATGACAAATGGATAAAAATTATGGGTAAATGTGATAAATATATGTACACACCGTATAGATTTAACATGATACATATTAGGGTTTCACAAAAGTAAAATGGTTCAACAATATCATATTGAGTTTGTATATGAATATATTAGTATAGTCTTTGGGGGCATATGTTATACATACGCATTCAATTTATATAAATAGGTACAAATATTTAAATATGTGTATATGTATGGGCATAAATATATAATTATAAAATGTCAAGTTACAAGTTACATTTACATATAGTGTCAAATTTATATTTATATATAATGACAAATTTAAATTTATATGCAGTGACAATTTTACATTTATATATAATTACAATTTATATATTTAACATATGTATGCATGGCATACCATATAAGTGATAGTGACGTAGGAGGCATGATATAGATTCATGCCATTATTAGTAATGGTCCTTGGAATCACTCATCGGGACATGCTAGTTGTTGTAGTTTACAAATAGTATGATGGGTTTATGAATAATTATAGGAATTTATAGATATGTTGAGGCTAAATACAAAGTATGTTCACATGCTAAGATTTATTCTTATTCACCATTAGTGTATGTTCATTTATTAACATTTTATCATTTACATAATTAATATATTAAAAAAAAGGGCAAGAATACGTTCATTCAAAACAAAGTTGTGATTAATTCAAGTATGATTTATACACATACAAAATGAACTTGACATAGATCAATGAATGAAAGTGGACCAGATATTGATCTTTGTTCTATTCCCACCCTTTCTAATATAAAATAAGAATATATGTATATTGTTCCAGAGAGAGTATAACTCTTCATTTTCATGGCATTTCATTCTTAGGATGAACCAAACCATTCAATTTTCATATGATTCTTGATCCTAAAAGAGACCAAAATTTATAAAAATACAATGTGTCATACACTTGTCACATATTTATCCTATAAATATATGTGTGACCTATGATTCACATCTCCATACTAATACTTTCATGTCTTCAAAGAGTTGTCATGTCTAGAGACAAAGATGCTAGCAGATTATATTTGACTATAGTTAGGTGTAGTGGTCTTGACCTGGCTAATGTATCAGTCATGAAGCAATGGTTATAATTTTGTTCAAAGTATCAATTTGTGATTTTCACTTCTTCATACTAATTAACTACTCTTTTGGGTTTTTCAATAAGTAGTGTACTAACTCATCACCACGTACATGTTTTATATAGGTTGACATAACCAAGAGGATACCCTTTAGAGGTTTTCAACCTTCTTGGCCCTTCTTCTAATTATTCTTGTCCCCAAAAAATTTCATCTTCAAGATTTGATACAAATTTGAAGACTACAATACCTTAGTATGATGATAGAGACATAGTCTACAAGGCCATAAAAAGGTTACATTGAGAAGACTTAGAAGCTACTAATTAATCTTAGAAGGACACAAAAGTTAATGTTTTCAAGGTGGTTTCTAAAGAGGGGGGCGTATTAACTAAGAATCCTTCTTTGCATGAATGAGATTTAAAAGCTCAGTAGGTGGAATGTATTGATGTTTGATAATGATCTCTTAGAGAGAATTGTCATGATTTTTCAAATTATGCTTAAAAAGTTTCCAATATTAAAAGACATCCATGATAATGTTTAATAGTGTATGAAGGAGAGCTTGACTTTGAGTCATGGTTTGGATATCATCACTTGTTATAGCTTCAATAATTGGGTTGTGTTGCACAACCTTATGTTCTATTCCTTGCATGATCTACTAAATTATATCGGCATACCTTTGCATTTATACATGTGTAAAAACATGATGTGCAACATATCAATCTCCCAAGTTCACATTTGGTCTTGAAATCATCTCTCAATGCAAGATATCATTGTAAAGCATCATCCATTTTGGTTAGTAGTGTTTGGCCCTCCATTACCATTTGTTAGTAGTAAATTGGGATAACAAATCACAGACTATAAATGATAAACATGTATGTGACTCTTACTATTTTGTATTTTATATCTATTTTGGTATGTATTTCAACACTTGAAATCATGTCAAGAGTCTTCAAAATGCGAAGAGTATTCTTTTTATTTGTAGTGAAAAAATTGAATATGAAGTGACAATGACTTGTTAAATATGTATATATAGGGTTTATTTGTATTTTAAAAGAGTTATAATGTGATAGAGATTAATACACAATTGTGAAATGGTTTTTACCAAATGTTTTTATCATTTTTTAATGCACATTGGGTACTCTATGTGCCTAAATCTTTTTCATCATGTTTAGTATTTTTATAGGTTTGGTATATATTAGGAGTGCATTATTATACATAAATATACATATTGAAGATAAATTTTTTTTGTAGTCTATGTTTATGTTTTTTTAAAAATTATGTTCTTGCTTTGCATAGCTATCACTTTATTACAATGTTTTGATGGCTTTTTAGGAACCTTCGCTAACAACGATTTAGTGAGCATGGAGTTTTGAATCATGATATGATGCATACCAATAAAAATATATTTTGAGAGATGGATCGATGAATGAATTCATAATTTTATAGAGGACAAATTAATAAAAATAGGGAGTTCTACATAATAAGTTATTCAAAAAACATTTATGGTGAAACATATGATATTTTATGGTTTGAAGAGCCTGGTTTATTATCTGCACAATTATCAAGATTGGAAAAATATTATTATTAGCCAATAAGGATATAATTTATAGCTTAGATAAAAGAAAAACTAGAAAACTTACGACTATTAGATGCCTATAATACTCGTGTGATAGACCAATGGATAAAAAATACCACCAATACATATATTAAAAGAAAATTATATACAAGGATATTTAGACTTTCAAAATTCATAAGACTTGTTTGTAAGATGAATTCAAGGAAATTTTCTCCCATGAATACTTATTCTTATCAAAATGTTGGTTACTTAAAAGGCCATGGTGCTTGCCCCTACCAACATAGATTAGTCACATTGGGTGTTATGGGGGTGCATGCAATGTAGGAGTTAGATATGAATAGATAAATAAAGGAACTTGAACCTAAACCTATAATATGGAGAATAAAGATAAACAAAGTGAGAAGACAATTATGGGATTATAAAGAGAGTTGTGATAAAATAATAATTTGGAATAAATAGGATAACTAAAATGTAATTATGAATAGGAGTAAGAGTAGAATAGAGGACGTAATAGAGAAGGGAACTCAAAGTAAGCCTAGATAATTTATGAAAATTGGAGATTATGAAGATTGAGGAATGGAAGGTCTTCAAAAAGAAGAAGATATAAATTGGGATAGAGAGGATATGGACTAGAGTGAGAAGAAATAGAAAATTATATTAGCAAAACATCAATTAGAGGATTGTGGTGCATCATAGTTACAAAGAAAGATATTGTTTAGACTAGGGAAATAATATTTTTTAGAGGAAGTTATGCAAAATTGTATGATTATCACATGTTCAATATCATAGATAAAATTTGACTACATAGATCATTCATATACTAAGTATGCATATCCCAAACCCATTTTATCTTCAGAAAAGAGAAATAAAAGTACACAGGTTAGGATAGGAGGAAATTAGCTTGAATTATTTACCATTAAATTTGTTAAAATTAGCACAAAATATAATAAAATAATAGACAAAAATAAGTTAGAATAGGCTAGATTCTATTTCACAAGAAGTTTTAATACACCAATAAATACTATTTTGTAAAAGTTGGTAGTAATAGTTAAAATTTCATAAGACATGTCATGGAAGGTAGGAATGTTTGTTGATTTTACACCATATAATGGGTATTATGACCTTGGAAAATATTTTTTAACCTATTATATGAAATGGAACGTTAATGTAATGATCACTAAGGATGTGAAAAAGTGCTAGTTCATAGGAGCATTAACAAGCGAAGATCTAGAATTCATTTATAAAATAATGTTAATTATCTAAGCTTCAATAAGGTAAGGACCAATTAATTATAGAATTCAAGATGAATAATTACTCAAGCTAGACCATTTAGAGTCTTAAAGAAATTCATTCGTAAAGTGCAGAATCAATGTGGGAATATGATGGAAAATTCTCAGATGTAATGAGCAAAGTCAACTTCACTTTAGAAGATAAAGATAATGTCACCTAGTTTGTAAAGGGATTGTGATCAAGGATTAGGTTTTCCATTGCACGGTCTTAGCTCCTAATGAAGGATGATGAATGAGCAACGACATTTTGGGTAGATCAGCCTAAGGATAATGGAGATGTTCCATTGATAAGATATAAAATTGAGATGAAAATAGATGTTTTTTTAATCAAATATATGGATGAGTTTCATGAAAGAAACAAACCCAGGTTAGGCCTATATGAAGTGTGGAGTACAAAAAATAAGTGCATCATAAGAATTATTATCCTAAAATAAAATATAAATATAGGACATTTGTTGAGGGGTAGGAAATACAACATCAAAATGTCATATCCTATAATAATACATCTAGAAACCACAAAACCCATACTACAAATTTTATAGGTTGAAAAATCATAATGAGAAGAGTTGTCATGCTCTACAAGAAATAAAATAAGACGTCACTAAGAACATATTTTTAGGCACAACATAATATATACCTACTATGAATCAATGAATTTTAGGCCCAGTGGTAGAAATGACTAGTTCGACATAAGATGGTCCTTTGTGGATGCCTTCATTACCATAGTATCAACCCAAGGGTCTAGTTAGATAGATTCCATAGTCTATGTAATATTAGTACCATTCATCATGAAACACTTTAATTCCCTAGATGAAACAATCAAATTTGGATCGATCAAATCCTTAATGGTAATATGGCAGATATGACACTTAGCAGCAATAACAAGGGGGATTTAATGGGAAATAATCACAAGGTTGTGGGTTCTAACAAAATTGAGGGGGATATAGATGGGGATACCATGGTGGATACGAGGGAGGTCACAATACTGATAATCAACAAGCTCATCATCAAATTCACTATTTTTTATGTAGTGAATACAACCACTTTACATAAAACTACCTAATTAATCCTCAAAGAAAAATGTATTGCATGTATTGTAGAGTTGCAAGGCAACACTATACTGAATATTATCTAGTTTTAGAGAAATGGAGGAAAGAGGAACTTGTGTGAACCATAAACATGATAAATTCACACCCAAAGGAGAATGCATTCTTGAAATAAATTACAAGGAAAAAACACATAGACCAAGGATTGCCCCTTTAGAAATGACACAGGATGAAATAATTAGGAAGGTTCAATAGGATAAATATCATAAAATTGTGGCAAAAAAGGGATCGATGTACCAAGCAACCCAAGTTCTTAAGAATATATAATAACAAGTTGTGTCACAAGGTGATGCCAAAATCATTGATACATAAATGTATGGGAAGATTATCTGCATGATTAGGTAAAAGGTATTAGTGACTACCTTGACTAACCTTTTAAAACTTCTGAGCACTCTATGAAATCAATATATCTCTAAGAATATTAAAATTCTCTTGCATAATTTTTTGGAATGCACACAACAAGGTAAAAAACATATTGACAAGGTAGTTTGGTACATAAAAACTGAGAAGCATTGGAATGTTGATTCATGCATGGATATTGCACTTGAAAAATATGAAGTAACTAATGTTGTTTTTAATTTTCAAGATTCAATATATTTCAGGGACCTCATATATACTTCAATATTCAATCCATTTATTTTCATCAAATGTTTTGGTGATGTTGCCCAATAAATATAAGTTTAAAACATTGGGCATGACAATCTCCATTAACAATGCTAATTAAATAAAACAAATAAGTTCATTGGAAAGTGGTAATGAGCAAGTACAAGCTAAAGTCCTTTTATGTAAAAAATAGCAAATTGTTCTTGGTTACAACTTATGGGCCATTACAGGGCTCATTAGTGGAGCTTTTGGAGAAGTTGTCACCATTTTGAACAACTAGGATCAAAGGCTCCAAAATTTCTAATGTATGTGGCTATGAACTTTGATAACTATGTTGGTCCAGCATGGGATATAAATAATCCAAAACATGTTCTAATCACATATTTAACATGCGAGAATTGTAGGTACGTTTCATTGAATATGTCATGGGATTTAAAAATTCATAAATCACAAGGTTTGACATTGCATGCAAAGGGAAACAATACATATTGAAAATATTAACCATCAGGATCTGAACTTTACTATAGTTTCAAGACTAAGGTCTCTAAATGACCTTTGCATCTGCCCTCCACTCTCATTTCAATGTTATGCAAGGATGAAAGATAATGCATATGTCCAAATTGAGAAAGTAACTAGAATAGGAACTTCATTCAAAATCATTATGTGAAACAATCATGTGTGTTAACTTCTCCACAACAATTATGCACACATTTTATATTTAACTAAAGAACTATACAAATCATTTTTATAGTGTGGGAATAGACATTTACCTATTTCTATGATATTGTGATTTTTATCCATATAAATATCTATAGTTTCGTTTTATTTCTATTTTATTTATGCATAATTTTTATAATGTAAACACTAAAAATTAATTATTTTTCACTTCATCACACTATATTTTATATAACTTTATTTACCATTTAAAATCCTTTGTTTATTCATTTTATAGAACAATGTTTTCCATTTAAAATAGTTTCAATTTTAAAACTCATTGCTTGCATTTTGATGTCATATTTTATCCATAATTTTATAATAGTCAAAATGCAAAATCTTTATGCACATTATTTATAATAAACATTTTTAGAGTTGGCGATCATATAATCTTACTTAATCATAATACAAATAAAACATTCTAAATAAAATATTAATTGATTGGAGAAAATTAAAATACTTTTCAAACATTAAACATTGTTATCTATCAAAATATAATTTCAATACAAATAAATACACTTTGAAAAAGATTAGATTGTACCCATATAAAAATCACAAAACTTCCCCTTTAAAAAAACAAGAATTGATATTAACAACATTGATTGACCCCTCGCCATATACTTTGTTTTTCTGTCTCCGCAAGATATAACCTTCTTTACTTACACTTCCGTTCGAAATTGTACAACAAACGTCACTTTTGTTCACCCTTCCGTTCTCATCCCTCGCATTTGACTTTGGGTACAATTGCTACTAACGATAGTGGAAATTATTGTCTTAGAATCGTCCACCCTCCGTTGTATACGTGGTCAATTATATTATGTGTGATCATAAATCTTTCAGCTGAGTTGAGAGTCTACAAATACATACACCGTGTTGAAAGTCTGTAGTCTATCCTCGTGAACTGACTTTCGAAACTATCATTCTTGGAATTTCTCGGCGGCCGTTTAACTCTATGACATCGACCTTCGCGTGGAAAAATACTAATTGAGTGAGGAGACAGGATTCCAGAATAAAAAAATATATTTTATGTTAAATGGATCCATCACTTTGGAAGTATGAACCAGTCTCATGCGACCTTGACATGGCAAAACAACGCGTACGTACTTGCTACCTGTGACCAAGTCAAACCCTTTCCAAAGGCTGCTATAAATTTGCAACGAAATTCCAGTGCAGTTTATTTCACTCACAGCTGGGGAAAGTGACGGTACTCAGGAAAGGAAAGCGGTTGCATTTGAAATTGTTTGAGAAATTTGTTGCAGGATCATTTGAGAATTTTGTTGCACAGTAGTTTATAGTATATGAAACTATCTGTTAGATGGACTTTAACTTTCAAGATTTCAAGATATATATTTAATTGTGCTTAGACTACAGGGGTATTCAAACACGCTACCCCTCTGAATTTCAAAGAGTGTATCTCACTCAAGCACAAAATCTTCATGGCTACAAGGTCCAGTCATACCATGAACTGCTTGGAACACATGAAAATGAATGGAAGGAAGGACAAAATGGCGCTTAGAGGTCCGCGGCCCATGCCTCTCAAGGTTTCGAAGGATTCTCACAAGTGTATAAAGAAACCTGTGATTATTTACCTCCGATCTCCTGAGGTAATAAACACGGAACCGGTGGATTTCATGGCTTTGGTACAGCGTCTTACTGGCTGCTCCTCCTCCTCCTCCGCTCATCCTATGGGGATTTCTAAAACTGACCTGAAGGTAAATAGTCAGTATGCTCACCTTGTACAAACCAACCCTCTTGGTTTCAATCTTCCTGTGCCCGATGATAATAACAATGCACTTGATTGGGAAAAGGAAGAGAAACCCTACCAAATCATCCCCCATCCAATATGTCCAAATGATTACCCCTATCAAGTCATTTCTCCCCCGTGGTCTTCCCTAGCAGAAGAGTTAGAGTTGGATATGCTTTGTTATCCCCAGTTAGACTTATTCTCTTCGCCCTTTCCCCAACCAGTACATGACATCCTCTTCATGAAATCAGAATTACAACCCTTCAATTCCTTGTTTGATGTGGACTACCTTTAAAATTAAAATGTTACAGGTCAATACGCAGAGTCTTGTATGAATTAAAAAAAAGGTCATTCTTCAATATATAATTGACTCTTATTTTTATAGTCATCGTCATCTTAGACAAATGAGAACAAATATATTATTACACAATGGAATTCTACTGTTTCATGGCTCAAACATAAATAAATAAAATAATTATAATATAAAAGCACAATACATATAAAATTACAATGGTAAAAATTAATTCACTTATAATTTAGGGTTCAAATCTGATGACGCTGTGCGTAATGGATATAATGTTTAGATAGTACTCAACGGAGTTTCTAAGAACAATATACATGGGGTTGATACCATATAAATGGAGTTTCTATGAACAATCAATATGAGTTTAGGTGGTCATTTTTGTTTTTGAATGTTTTGAATGTTTTTTTAATTTTTTAATTATTTGATTTTTTTTTTTTAAATTTTTTTAATTTAAAATTTTCATTAAGGTGTTGAGCAATTATCCTATTAAGGTCATGGGATGTCCATATGTCTTATGATATAAGGATTACTTGTTATGAGTGTAAAGTACAATATGTAGATGTATTAGAATCTGAAAATGAATTGGGTGTTTTAATGTAAGTGCAATCATCATTCATAAGCTCATGTATTTGATGAGTAATTCTAGAAGACAAAGGAATCTATGGGGTCCATTGTATAGTAGGAGAACATCTCACTACTTGTGTTCACTTTGGAACATGCTAAACTATTTTTTATGCTTTTTTTGAACGTAGTATGGTAGATAATGGAATCTATGATTCTAGAATGAATCTTTGATATTATAAATATTATAATACTGACTATCTAGGAGAGTTGGCTACTTTACTCTGAATTGGGTGTATAGAGAGATCAAACATAAGTGTAATAATTAACTCCACATAATGCTCATGAATAGTTGTAACAGTCAATTGCAGTGTTGGTGGGGGTGTGATACCTCTGCAGGCTATTGTTATATTGAAATGTGAATAATGGTATGGAATTTAGGTAAATTATCCCACGTTTGAGATGATATGATTTTGACTCAATATATCAAAATTCGTAATGATGGTGGTTGGAGATCTTTTCCCCTAAAAGCATGTGAAATATTAATCCGTTTACGTTCATTCAATTCTGTACATAAATTTATGATAAAAACCTAACATTCTACTAGCAACAACAGCTTTACCAAACGATTAATAGCTTTTGAAGTGGTGTGGAGAGTTGTATATTAAAGTGATGTGGAGAGTTGTATATTATGATGGTTGATCTGGGATTAAGCACAGAAAGATTTCCCCCATTGAAGAAGACCTCATTATCAAAATGCGTACTATCCTTGGCAGTAGGTACTAACTAAATTATGCTTAGATCAGATGTAAACGATGGATCGTGGCATTTATAAAAGTTAGAATTGTGACGTTAAGTTGTGTACTTATATACAAATGGTCACTCATCTCAGGGAAACTGCCAAGGTGAACAAACAATGTAACCAAGAATTATTGGAACACCTGAGTGATAAAGAAACTCCAACAGAGCGGATCCAGTGCTCCTAAAACCAAAGAAATCAGTAGAACATTCAAATATTCATCTCATCGTACAAAAGATCATCATATAATCAAAAGTGTTCCTATGTGATAAAATTTAGTGAGAATAGCAAAATGCAATAGAAAACCTTTGGAAAATAGTACTTCAGATCACCAAGATTTCAAATTGGAGAATCATGCTGCTAAAAAATTGGTATGCACTTAAAATCCCTCCAAAAACCAAACATGTATCCTTCTATCATACCAAAAAGAAAATTACCAGCATAACAAGATGCTTTTCAAATGTATAAATTAAAACAAATATATATATATATATATATATATATATATATATATATATATATATATATATATATATATATATATATATATATATATATATATATATATTCACAAGTACAAAGAATTTTATCAGTCATATAAGATGAAGACCTAACTTAATCTGCTCTCTAGGTCTACAAGTTTTTATCATCAAAGGTATTCAACACAATATTAAACTTCCTCCAATAAATTGATAGCTCATATATAACTTTAGACTACTGATGCAAAAATAAAAACAAAACCCATGTTGGAAAATACGATATGCACTAAAAACTTGTTTAAAAAGTAACTCCAACCTCTGTATGGTAGAAAATGAGGAAAGTAGGCAAAACTCAGATGACCAATACAACAAGATGCTTTGCATACACACAAATCAATATAGGAACAATATATTTATAAACAAAAGGAACTTTCAATTCACTCTTCTAAGTTACAAGCTTTTGTCAATAAAAATTCTTAATGCAATACCAATCTTCCACTTTAAAATTGATATTTTATATATAAGTTCAAATTATTGATGTCATCATTCATTCACCTTAAAAAAATATCACACAAACTTTTATATCTTTAAATAAAAACTAATATCAAATATGTATCAGAAAAAGAAGACTGTTACTCACAATTTTTTTTTATTAATAACATTTAAAATTATAGCATTCTATACCTGCCAACACATCACCGACTATAATTTGCCAAACCAAAACATAACCGATGCAATCAATGGCAAAGTTCAATTTAATGGTCAAGGGATGTGGATGAGTTGCACCGTAAGAAATGCCCTTGGGCGTAATTAACATTTTCATTTGAATCCAACAGATACAAAGAAAGCACAATTTGATGTTTTTCAGTATAGAGCAGAAATATTTTAAATCAACATTTGTTTCTTTAAATACGACAGATAGATCAAAGCTTGAATAATTTTATTACAGAATATAATACTTTCATTTATGTCCCTGCCAACTAGACAATCGACACAAAGTTTTCTGACTGAAATCCAATGGTACTTTTCGTGTTATAAAACCAGCCATTAAAGAAACAGTTATAATCTCATAATCGTACTTTTCGTGTAGTGTCAGTGCGGAAGCTTTCTCGATGACAGCGAGGCAGAAATGATTGTCGTCGACCATTAAATTCCCGTGTTGAAAACCCACACGGACGGCAACAAATTTAATGTAAAAGAGGCTCGGCTTTGGGAACGGGAAGTTTGATTCATGAGAGAGCTTTTGGGATAGTATTTCATATTAGGAGTGGAAGAGAGTCTTTTTTTTCGATGTGGAGTTTGAGTTGTGAATATTAATCAACGGTTTTGTTTTGTAATTTTTATGTATTATAATTTTTCATAATATACGATATTTTTAAGTATTCCAATAATGAATATATATTTAGGTATTTTGATTGAGAGAGCTATACAAGATGACGTGTACAAAATGACATCGAGAAATATTTGGATATCTGTAATCTTCGTTATCTTCACCTTCAAGAAGAAGACCCCACAATATTTGTTAGGGATAAAACAAAAGCTTTTAAGATTTATTTATTTTATTTTATGTAAATATTATATCTATCTCATGCTTATCTTGATCCTTAACCAAGATTGTCTATATTACCTTGGTATAATTTTCTAGACAACATTTTAAATTAAGTAGGCCAATCTATTGAACTCAATCATGTGTTACAAAATCGCCAAAATTTGAATTTGTTTTTATATAAATAAACGAGTGATTGAATCCATCTTATCATCACGAACTTAATAATTACTTATCAAGCAATCATCTAAGCACTTGTGGACAACTTCATAACTATTATTAGTGTTATGCATTTTCTATTTTTCAACATCTGATTTCTTTATATACTTTGAGGGTTTTGACAAATCAAATAGCCAAATACTAACCTTATTTACAAAGGCCTCCAAACCAAACAGTTTATATATATATATATATATATATATATATATATATATATATATATATATATATATATATATATATATATATATATATATATATATATATATATATATATATATATATATGGTAACTAGGGTATGCCCCTAGAGAAAAAAGTTAAAATAAAGAATAGCTTGCGGATTCAACCCCACAAGAAGAAATCCCATGCTAAACAAGATTTGATTCAAACTCACCAAGTTAATTAGCTAGGTACTAATCAGTTGGTTGGGATCACCCAAAGAAAAAACCACCAAAACACTAGCACAAAAACCATCCACAAACTGAACTAGTAATATATTAGAGAAAGCTTAAGTTATTACATTGATTATACAACCTACTCAACCTCGTCATATAAAAAATAGATATTGGGGTACTAACATCATCCAACATAATTACCTCTGCATCTGAAGGTAGGTTACCCTCAAATGCCCACCCAACCCTTGTTGCCCATCTTTTTGCATGCCTGTCCTCACCTCCCTTTGCATAACCCTACTCCCCTTCCTCCTCATCACCACAACACACAGGAGGCATGAATATGCAGTTTGATGGAAGCCTATCATAAGCCTAGCCGCCAAGAAGCCTAAAATCTTATAGATTTTTATCAAGCTATCAATAATTGCATGGGTATGGTCCATGGATTCCAACCCTACTGAATGAAACACCATTTCAAAGTCCATATGTTCTTGATGTAGTTTGAAGAAACCAATAACATTTGAGAGGAAGTTTGTTCCATTGATCCCTTGAGCATCATATAATATATTGACATGAATAATGAATTTATTAAGGTCCATCATAAAATAATTTAGCACCTTCACAATATCCTACTCCAACTTGTTGACCTTTGTCATTACCTACCACATCTTTCATAACTAGCTTCTCATTAGTGGATAAAAAATTTCCTTATCAATGTACTCTGCAAATTGAATAGAGGCTGCCTCCCCACTCATCCACTCCATTACATCACCTGATGTCCTTCTCTAGTATTTGTATGTCATTCTGCTTCAAGATTCACCCCTTTGATGTTTTCCATTATTTCACCCAATAGGATACTAAACACTCTTTTACCACCCTACTTTGTCTCCCAAGCCCCAAGTGTGGGAAATTGCAACTACCTAGAGACCACTACCATCTTAGTTTCTTATAACTCAATTTCTACAACACATGAGCTCTCAATCGTGGCACACACCCCCCTCCATGATTGGTCAAAATGAATGCTCTTGTTCCAATGATATATTGACCTATGCCATTTACCACTCTGAACCCATCCACATAAAAAATGCATCACAAAGGAAATTTCACTTCCTTCTTTAGATTTTACTAACGATGCCCCATAGGAATAAAAATTTCCTAAAATTTAATATTGAGTCAATTTTGCAAGCTTTACATGACATCTTGGGTCCACAATTTTAATAAATCATTGGGGAAGGGGGAGTACATTCCTTGTAACTCCCATTGTGATTTTATCTTAAATTTATGTATGCATCTACATCCCAATCAACCACTGCATTCCTTGCCCATTTTGTATGTTGAAACTCCACAAACTTAAGGAAATCCCTTCACTTCCTATAGAATATTGCATATTTTCTAAGTACTAGGATTGCTTGACCATAACACATTGACAATTATCTGAGCATCTCCTTACACAATCAAATTCTTTTAGTCATGATCTATTGTAACCGCCATTTCTTTCGGTATGGTATGATCCTACTTTACATTAATTATTTCTACTTAGAGATCCTCATAATATATTAGAATTAGTTACCCATCATGCCCTAAAAAAATCCACATGCTCTCACCATTTTAGGGTTTCTTTTTGATGCCCCACCAAAGTTTAATTTAATTCAACCCACATCTAGGTATCTCCAAAGATGATTGTGCATTAACCAGTGATCCTAATAACCTTATGTCCATTATCAAGAAGAAAGGAATCATACCAGTTCTTGATCCAAATTTATTCACTTGGATCCATGGCAAGGGCCTTCACCCCCATGCCATCATCATCCTTTTAGAGTCTTTCTATTACTTGTCAAACTCACCCAATTGTGTGGGAATAATCTTTGACTATTTTTCTATTCCTTTATATCCATAAATTCCATCAAACCACTATCAAAATATCTTTCCATATCTACTTTAAGCATGACGATTACAATTTGAGCTTCTACTGAGAGAGAAAAATCATGGGATTCTTGGGGAAAGTGAACTAAATATCAAAGCTACCCTGAAGTAGCGTCCCCACTTCCCAATTAAAAGAGTAATGGAGTATAATATGATCACTTGATTCCTCTTCAATATTGCACAATACACACATAAATGGTTAGATGCAACATATTTTCCTCAGTTGGTCAAAAGTTAAAATTATTTTATTAGTCACTATCCAAAGAAAGAAGTTTACCTTAGTTAGGCCTTTTAGACACCAAACAATCTCCACATAAAACTTACTATGGGTCAATCCTTCCATTCTTAAAATATTTTTGGTACGCCATGCCAAATGTGACTTCTGCGTAGGGGTAGCCTTTAAAAATTACATTATTTGCTTATACTCTATCAGGGATCATAAAGTTATTCAGTTAAAAAAATGAAACATCAACTTCTGAGAGAGTATCCAACCATCCTAGTTTCTTCCACTTTTGTTAAGGGCTTGTCCTATCTATATAGTATGCAAACATTGAAACCCAAGAGTTCTCAACATAGTTAATTAATGGAACTAATTTATCACATTCCACTAAAGCATCATAACTCAACCAAGCATCTCTCCAAAAATAAATAATTAAACCATTTCCAAGATTCCATCTAACCCTTTTGAATACTACACTACAAGAAGACTTCAAAAAATTCCATATCATCAATCCCTATAAAGTTTGTAATTGTGTAAACAAACTAATTACTTCTTGAGAGTCTAGATATTTATTTTCAAGGAGTCAGCTCCCCAAGTTCTCTTTATATGCATACATATTCGAGAGTAGCTTATCCCCTAAACTCATTCATTATGTCCATTATGTGAAAGCTCAATCCTCCTCAGGACTTAGGTAGGTAAACATAATTCCAATGCACTACTACATACTTTCTTCTCCCTTCCAATCCATTCCATAATAAACATCTCTACCTTTTTACAATTCCATCCCTTATCTTGCTAGGTATTTTGAAGACAAATAATAAAATGATTGGAATTGATTGCAGTGTGGAGTGGATGAGCTTAATCCTACCTGTCGCAAACAATCATTTTCCTTTCTAAAACACAAGTTTATGTTCTAATCAGCTACCATAGGCTACCAAAGCATGGAGTTGTATATTATAATGAATAGAGGTATACCAAAATAGGATCTTGGCACAATAATTTCATAAAATCCAAGGATACTAATAATTTTTTATTTCATCCTCACCTTTTCTTTCATGAAGAATATTTTTAACTTCTCCATACTAACCCTCTGTATTGACATAATCTCATAGTCTAGGTTAATAATTATTTTAGATCCTTGGATTCCTTCTATGATGATCTCCAAGGAGAAATATATCATCAAAAAACTAAATGTGTGTGATACTTTCCAAATTTGCATGAAGGTTCTATCCATTCAACCTCTCTTCAATCCTAACATTCTTCAGGGCCCTTCCAAGGGCCTATTTTAATATAATAAATAGGTAAGGGGATCACCTTTCCTGATTCCTTTCGACGAGTTTAAAAATACCATAATTAATAAAGAGGTTTAAAATATTCAATACCTCAACCAGCATCTCTACTCCTCTCTAA
Source organism: Torreya grandis (assembly GCA_037957365.1). Lineage (NCBI taxonomy): Eukaryota > Viridiplantae > Streptophyta > Pinopsida > Cupressales > Taxaceae > Torreya > Torreya grandis. The sequence goes on from JARHVA010007896.1 coordinate 235,235, forward strand.
AATTGAACCTTGATAGTATCTAATCTAAGAAATACCAATTTATCATATCATACACTTTTACCATATCCAACTTGATGCACATCACTGATCATTTTTATTACTAGAGGGAGTATAGGGTCTCATGAGTCATGTCAATCCCATATAAGTTTTTTCAACCTAACATGAAACCACATTGTTCCTCAGAGATGATATCTTTCAAACATTCTTTTAATTTTAAGGACAACACCTTTGTTAAAATCTTATAAAAAGTGTTACTCTAGGAAATAGGTTTGAAGGAATCAAAAAAGGAATACTCGTCTCTCTTTGGAATGATGGATAAAAAGGTATTGTTCAATTCCTTGAAAATACTTTCCATTTTCCTACACTCCTCCAACGATCTTGTCTCTAGTGAGAAGAATCATAATCTGGTGCCTCCCATTTCCTTAGAAGAGATCATAAAGGTAATGTTCAACCTAGCAGCTAACAAGGCCCTTAGCCTAGATGGGTTCTAAGCAAGGTTTTACATCATATCCAGACATCCTTACCAATCAATGCCCAAAAGTGCATGGAAAACCTTGCTTAGAACCCATCTAGGCTAAACATTACCTTTATGATCTCTTCTAATGAAGTGGGAGGCACTAGATTATGATTCTGCTCACTAGAGACAAGATCTAGAATAAACTATTGAAACTAGTGCTGGGCATCCTCACTTAGCATCAAATCCTCCTTTAATAGGTAATTGTAGAAGAGTACAACCTCCTTTTTCATATCTAATACATATTCATTATCTTCCATCTAGGGTGATAATCTTATTGATTCTATTCATGTTCCTATAGAGAATAGCTATGAGGTGAAATAATTTTGTCTTTATATCAGCTTCATTCAACTATACAATTGTCATTATTTTTTGATAAAAGGTGTCTTCCTAGGCTAAAATATTATATTTATCCCTCAAAAGGATACCTTTAAAATTAAAAAACTCCTATAAACATTCTCTCCTTTTAAAAGTATGCTATAGGATCCTGAGTTCCTCCTCTACAACTGATTTCATATCCAATAACTTATGAAACTTCTACTTGTTCCACTTGAGGTATTATTATTTTTCTTCCTTTATCTTTTGGGACAGGGTGAACCAGTTATAACCCCTTAATTTATACTTTAGTAGTTTTCAACATGTCTAATGAAATCTGGTTCCTACAACCACATGAATTAGAACTTGAAGGCATCCCTACATAACTTCATCTCCTGCTCTTTTTTAAGTAATGTTGGTTGGTTATCTAATGCTGTAAAATCAATGACCTATATCAAGAAAGTAAAAAAAATTCCCAATATCTTTGAGTTGATTTTTAATCTATCCAACCTTTCCAAGATCAGTTGGTCCCCTTGAGGCTTGTTAATCTAGTTAAATCTCACCCCATAGGAGTCAATAATAGACAATCTAGATTCTTGACAAAAATAATTAAAATCATTCATTTATTGTGTTACCTTGATTGAATCACCTTTATTTTCCAAAATTATGAGGGTTGTATTGAAATCCACCCAAGAATCTAATACATAGTACTATTACTTGCATTTAAGCACAAAATATTATCCCTTAAGTCCTTTTTCCCTTCCACAATCATCATGGCATAAATATTTTAAGAATAAAAAATGCTTTTCCTATTTAATTTTTTAACCATTACATTGATTTTTTGATTATCTAAGCAAATCAGGTTGAAATTTCATACCTTTTGATTCCATAGCATAACCAGGCCTCTAACAGATCCACTAGCATCTTCAAAGATCGTGTCTACCCCAAAATAGTATGACTTAACTACTCATTCCCATTTATATCTACCTATCTTGGTTTCCTAAAGCAGGTGGATATTAGGCTTCCAGGTATCCACTAGCCACTTGGTCAAGAAGCATTTGTTAGAGGCATGAAATACTAACATTCTAGCTTAATATTTTCATAAGGAATTAGTGGTAAAAGTACCTCTACCACCAAACTAAATTTCAATGAGCTTCAACTAGCTCCCCTGCTTTATGTTAGTTTGAGTTTCATATTAGATTTCCTTGTTGGCATTATTCCTTCCTTTTTTACTAAGAGGACCTATGTAAGGTTGGATCTTGGTCATGATAGAGCATTTGAGGCAATTAGAATATCTAATATAAAACTAAATCTCTTTTATTTCATTATTCAAAATCTTGGTTGAAAGATGGCTCTCTTCCTTGACCACTCCTACTTTAAGCTTTAGGTCAAAACCTGGAGGGGTATGAGGTGATGAACCCTTAATTAATTCAAGAGGGTTCTCCATATATCAAACCATTGGAGTGGGGATTGGGGTGATATTTTCCTTAGATTCAAACACCTCCATCTTCCTTTCAAGATGATTTTCAATATCCACCTAGGACAAAGAATTGACCAAAAAATAGTCCTTTAACAGATCTTCTCCACTTAATTATTCCTCATTTAGGTGGAAATTCTAAAGGATATCATCATTTAGGGATGATTCCAAAATATAATTTATTGGGGGAAATAATTGATTATGATGTCTCCACATAAGCAATTATTACTTGCTTTTAGAATTAGCCTTCTTCTTCCAAACCTTCCAAAGACCAGAAAGTTCATAAAACCTTATCCCAACCATAACACACCTCTCAATGCCTTACCTATTTGCCTTCAAATTTATCCTTGAGTTAGAGTGAACCTTCTTTGAACAAGTGTTTCTAGTGTGTCCTACTCACCTACAAAAGAAACACTAAAATGGTAGGCACTCATAGTTTAGTTCTTGAAGCCAATCACCTCCAACTGAGGATAAATTGATCACTTAGGAAATACACTTACCTAGGTCCATCCTTACAAAAAATATTGCATATGATCATAATTATCCAATGGCCATATAATCTTAATCATGGACAAATTTTCTAATATTTCTTGCATGAACTTTTAAAATATCGTTGCTCCAATATTTGGGGGAAATTTATACAATATGACCCACATTGATACATCTTACATCCATTCCTCACCAATATTTTAATTTAGGGACAAATAATAGGAATACATACCTATGTTATATAAGAACCAAATCCCCTTAAAGATAACATCTATGTCTACAATCGACTAAAATAAGACTTGGAAGAATCCCTTAGTTAAAAATTTGATCTTAAGCCTAGGGCAATGATTCTAATTCACCACCGTACATTTTAAAAATCATCCCAACTTGGCCATGCTATAACAAATTTATATATTAGAGCCCTTTCAATCAAAATTTAATATTTATCCTCCAACTATTTTCTATTCACACACACAATTGGTATATCTTCTAACATTTGAATAGTCTCCCTAAAATCCATAAAGACCTTGAGTCTGGGTGCCTCTTCATTTTAAAATTATCCCCACTCATTTAGAATAGGATGGGATTAAAGCACCAAATCTAGACCTCCAATATTATCCACTTCCAACATAGAATTCACCCGTAGAATGCTCCTCAATTTTTTTTGTCATAACCCTATTGATCACCTTAGGTTTCAGGTGAATATTGAACTTATTTTCAATCTCCTTGATCAACATCCCTCCTCAGTCATTTGAAACTTCCCCAAGTTCTCTTATTTTTACAATATCCTCTCCTCCCTATCCACCATACTCACCTAGTTCTTCTCCAATCCCACAACTCTACCTAATCCCTAATGCCTATCATTACTTTATTCTTCCTTTCACTTATGCACTACAATCAACATCCTCAATTTTTATAATTTCACTTACCAATCTGTATTAATTAAAATATAATCCCACCTTCAATTCAAACACTTCCTAATTTTATTACTATGGCAAATTATCATTTCATAAAGTTAGAATTTGAAGCATGAAAATTTAGGCCAGAAGGAAATAAATTGAAGGTAGGAACATAAAATTCTAAATTCCCTTTATATATTTCAAGCCTCAAATTATGGTTACAAACTTAAAAACTACTAAATAAAATTTGTTCACTAGAGCCGTATATTTTTAAAAAGCTAAGATTCCCTTTATGCATCAAATATGCCTTATTTAGAGATGAAAATATACAAAATACATGTAAACTTACTCATAATGAATACATGTTTAAAATAAATGTTTTTTAAAGCCTCTCAATATGGCATGCCAAGATGGATTGGAAACATATGCTCTTAGAGGATGTTGTGTTAAAGTATATTTCAAAGTATGCATCAAAGATAGAGATAACATTTGAAAGTTATCACAATATGCTTTTTGCCTCTACAAGACCATGCAATGTTTGTATATTGCACTTTCTTGAAAAATAATTATTGCTTATCATGACATAGATGCACATGAGACATGCAAGATTCTTTATTATTCCATACAAGAATTTTGATTGGTATGACTAACTTAGTTCCCATGAGCTCTTTTACACAAACCTTTGTATTATGTTATAGAATATATTTAAAAATCAAGGACAAACACTATTGACAACTAGGAATAAATGCAAGGACTCATAAAAAATAAGCATCAAAGCTCTTAACCTAGCTTCACACTAGTAGCAACATTTAATTAAATGATATTGAAATGCTAGGGTAACATTAATTTGACATTAACAATAATTGGAATGAACATATTGTGACTTCATAATCACTACATATAACCACAAAAATATTTAACTCAAAACATATGTTGTATGATGAAGATGTATTATGTTTGAATTTTTTCTCAAAAATTTCACAAATAAAAGAGATAATACACCATTAAAATGACCATTTAAGATATTAATGGAGAAATTGATAAATTTAATTCATTATATTTTTGTTCGTATACAATTACTCTAAAGTCCCCAAGTTGTTCATAATTTATCCACCAGGGACAACAACATTCAACATAAATGCATAACACAAAAATTAAAGGTATTGTTAAAATTTTAAGAGGAACTAAATAATTCTTAATACATGTTGACTAAAGAATGATATTTTAGTCCAAATAGATTAGATTTTATAAATAATCATGTGTGTCGAACATTGATTCATCATAAAAACACCCCAAAAGTATAAAATTAATATGCAATAAAACTAAAATAGAAATTTAATATAGTTTTCATAGTAGACAATGTATTTTGGATGTAATGAATTTATTTATAAACATGAAACTTTAGTGTCACACCAAATGTAATGAGGCTACATGTTTATTAAGAAAGGGAACTATTATACAAGGTAGAAATAAAATCCCGTGGCCATTACAAGCCAAACCAAGCATGTTTATTAATAAGGATAGCCAAAACAATTATATGATACCCTATAATGATGAAAGATAAAACATACACAATGAAATCAAAATTTTAATATGGCATTCAAATGTTGATTTCTAACCAATCATCTCACACTATGTTGCTCTTGATTATATATCAAGCTATGAAACAAATTTAGATTTTTTTTTTGAAAGTTACCACCATATACTGACTATAATATCATATAAAATTATAATAAACATCCCTACCGTACATCAATTACATAATTGAAACTATTATCAACTGTGACATAAGTGCACATGAGATGTGCCATATGCCACAAAATATCTCTCTAAAAAACTTTATTCATGCATTTGTTACCTTATCTATTTGTAAACAAATATTCATGTGTGTTTTAAGGAAAAACTAAGGAAATCCAAATACCATCCTTCATTGATAAATATATGAATTTTTCTTATTTTATAAACACATTACCATTCATTGAGGTAAACAAAACATAATATTTAAGCAATAAAATGAGAAGTAATCAATAGAGAGAGTGAAATATTGAAGTAAACAGTCACATATTCCATCAATTATATTTTATTTCCCTTAAGGATTCACCATCATACAAATATTTTTATTGGGTGGGGATTTTCTTGTGTAAACCATTTTTAAAAAATACAATGGACATTGGTTTTAAAAAATAAGAAACTATTACACATTGTGAAGAAATAAAATTTCCTTAACATCCATGGCATATTGAGTGTACAAATATAAAATATGAAAGGAAAGCTCAAATAGGCATTTAATATAGTGAAATAAAAGAATATGGGTAAATAAAATTGGAAAAAATAAGAATGGGCACTCTTATCTCACATACAATCATCAACCACCAAACAAATAAAGGACATTGACATGCTTGGATTTGGTGACTTTGAATACAAACAAAATTATAATCGTACTAAAATGTTAATCAAAATAAACACTATAGTCACTCAAATTTGGTATAAGGTTTTTATTATAATGTCTTTTAAACATTTTATTTATATGTCTCTAGTTAAGAGTTAATTACTTATTGGAGCATGTCTTTTTATGTTTTCTCTTTTAGTATTTAATTTTATATGACTTTGTGGTCCACCTTTCCAATCCACAACAGTCAAATCATGATTTAAAAAAATATATGTAACCTATTTTTGTCATTTTTAAGTCGTTATTTTTCTAGGTCAGTTTCGACCATTATTATGAAGATCAATTATCGATCATGACTCTTGATTTGTTAATATCTTTATTTAGGCACATTTCCTTTATAGTCTTTGCTTTGATCATTTTGATTATCTTTTGGGTTTATTTTAGTATGATATTAGGTATTTATTTCAAATTCAAAAATATTAATTTTAATATAAATAATTCATAGGATACATTTGGGACAAGCATTATTACATTACAATAACTAAAAAATATTATATATTGCTTATACCAAATCATTGGAGCTACATCTGAAGTATTATTTCATTTTTATACTTGTACCAAGTGTAAAATATGATAAGTATAATTTAGTATTTCATCCAAGATTACAATCATACACATTAGTAGGAGAACTGCATTTGAGTTTGATCCTTCTTTAGAGAAGTGCCAATGTAGTGACATGCTTGGTTGATCAACCAAGATTAAGCAAGGTCAGCCTAATTCAATCACTTTCTCCCATTCCACTTATTTTATGTATTAAATGTTTATGATGGAAACTAGGGTCTAATATTTTGAGTGCATATGTGCATGTTGAAAGAGATAAAAATTTAGAAAAGGGAATTGTTGATGCAAGAAAAGTACCATAGATGAAATCAGAATTACGAGCTTATAGTCAAAATCGATTGCCACATGTCTTGATTAGAATTTAATGCTATATGATAATAGTTGATAATGAATAGAATAAAAAAATCCATCAATCAGAATATAGTCCCTTTCACACATTTTCAACACAAAAACTAGGCATATTCAAAATAGGGAAGTGTGATAAATACATGTTAATTTTCTCTTTATCCCTTTGTACTTGTCTATTGTGATATTAACATTTGCATATTTGAAGCATAATTTTAAATATATATTTTGTGTATATTCTATTGACCCACAATTATAATTTTATTCTACTAGGTTATATATAATTTAAGGGTTATTATTTCAATAATCCATTTTTAGACAACATATTATTGAACCCATATATTTTATTCAAACATTACTAATAAATTTATGTCTCAGGGTTTATTTCTTCCCTAAAAACTTCATTACAAGGATTTTATCTATCTATTTTGAAGTGTTTTTTGGGAATATGTATCATCCTTTTCTTTCTTTCCATCCTAGGCTTTGGTAACTTCAAAATGTCCACCTCCACTAAGGACCCTAATAGTCATCACCCTTTTTATTTTCTATTTTATATTATTGTAATACCATATGATTATTATTATCAACCAAATTTTCACCATAAATATGGATAATCCAACCTCCTCAAGTTTGGAATAACATTGAAACACCTCATTTTTTGTGGGTGACAATTTTTAGAGACGAGTCTCTATATTATGGGCTAGCTCCCATGCACAACACCTATAACTAACCACTATCCTACTTGACTTGAAGGAAAAGGTATAAAATTATATTAAACCTTAATATAATGGAGGTGATGTAGAATGATAAATTTTACATCTTACTTGAACCTAAACTATAAAAAATCAACTACAAATTAGATTCAAAAACCCAAGGTTTTCCTAACACAATGCTTGAATATGAAGGTAGAATGCAAAGTATCCTTTAAGGTAGATGATTAATAGGTTTGATAATGGACACTAGTAACCATATTATGCACTTGAAACCACATAAATATATTAGTTACACCTCATATGACCTGATCTAAATTAGATTACTCACATTAAGCATGAAAGAGAGAGATGAGTGAAAGAAAAGAGAACTATCACTTATCACACAAAAAAATACTAATTCACACACTTATGCAAGAATGTGAGAAAATAAAACTATTTTGAATCTTTATTTCAAAGGAAAAATAGATAATCAAATCATAAGGTCTTCACCATACCAACTTGTGGATGTAATACAATGTTGAAAGAGGTAGTTTATATAGAGAAATGAGGAAGAGAGAAGAGAGTAAAGGAGGGAGATTACCAAGTGTCTGTAAGATTTAAAAAAATAAGGGAGTTAGATAGAAATATAAAAATCTATCTAATGACATGTTTTACTCCTTTAAATATTCTTCATCATCCAAGTGGTGTAGGATTTTGATTACTTTCTTGACACCTTGGTCTTTTTCTTCAAAACGGCCCTTCTTTGCATGAAAAGAGTGACAAATTGGTTTCTTGATCAATAGTTTTGCATAAAATTGCTTAAATTTTTTTTTGACACCTATAATGCATTTTTAAACTCCTTTATTTTGACATTTTAGTAGAAATCATCACCCAACTCCTTGGGTATCTTGAAACCCTTTGGTCTACTATGTTAAGCCTTGCCAAAATAGATCAAAACTTGATTTTAGCTTCATCAAGGCACTCTCTCTCCATTGAAATAATTATAATACCTTATTATATCTGAACCAAATCATTTGGGTTCATATAATAACTCCCCCAAAAGCCATCTTTCTTCACAAGATCTCATAAGCCTTCAAATCTTTGTAGCCCTAAAAACCTATAAACCTCCTTATATAGAATAAGGTGCAGATATTATTAGAAAAATGGGAGTATATTTGAGTACATAGTATCCCATTACATATCCATTCCAAGTTTTATGACTTGAAACTAAGTGGAAGTCTCCTTTTTCTGCTATTCTCTTTCCCTAATTAGGCCTCAATTAGGTCTCCATGCCTAAAAGAGTAAGTTTCTACTAAAAACCTCTCCCGCACATGTGAAACCAAAAAAAATGTGAGGTTAAATTTCCCCAACCTATAATCAAGGTCCATTCCAAATCTTAGGTCGTGAGATGTTACTTAGGTATGAGAACCATGAAATGGTCCAAGAATCTAGTCCTTTCTTAAGCCTTTTTCAGTCTGTCTTCAAAAACTAGACCTTTCAAGGTAATTTAAGCATTTATTTTACATATTTTTGGGATTTAATAGGTATAATACATCCCAAATAAACCTTCCCAATAGTTTTTAAGTGTTCCATTTTTCAAACCCTACAAAACACCTTAAAATCTTCCAAAACATGTCATTAAATGCAGTCCATATAGATTAAGGTATAATTAAATTACATAATGAGAACCTTAAGGTAGTCTATAATTATTTTTGGGTGGTTAAAATATCAAAACAATTCATATCATGAACTTTGGAGGCCAATTTTTACATCAAGTTCTTATTAGGATTTTACGAGGCTTTAAGGTGATTTAAATTCTTAATGATTATTCATAAACCCTAGGGCCTAGAATCCAAAAATAATAATAAAATTTTCAATTAAAATATCCCCCTAAACAATCCTTAAGTTCTCATGTTCCCATGCATCCTATATTTATAAATCTAAGTATGTGAAAGTGCCTTTTGGTCGTAACTAGGCCATTAGAGAGTGCTCTACCAACTTAGCCATTATTCATAAAGGTTTGAGAGATTAAAAAAAAAAAAAATGTTGGAATATTGAATTATGAGGACCCATTAAACATATCTTAAATCCATTTTGTTCCATTAATATCATCAAGGTTACACCAAGTGAGATAAGGTTGGTCTTGAATTGCACTCTTGCACTTAGTGAAGCTCAAGGAGGTTTCATAGGCCTAAAAGGCACTTTTATTATCTTTCAACATCTATGGATGATTATTTATGTTTTATGACAAAATTTTACACTTACCAATTCCCTCAAGTTCTCATGTTATCCTTATCAAACCAATCTTCTCATGACTATGTATATAGGTTTGCTTGTGTAGTCTTAAGCTTACTAGGCCTAAATAGGCCTTTCAAATTTACCATCCTCTTTATTGAGTCTGATGGATATAAGGTAATATCAAAATTATAATATTATTTTAATTAATTAATTATTTCCTTCAAACTAATTTTTCTTAAAAAATAATTTGGTTTCTTTCACTTGATTAGGAAGGCATGCTTATAGGTGTCATGTTGACTGTGTGTATGCAATGGTTTAGAGAGTCATGTTTGGGTAAATTATTATAATATTATTTTTAATTTATATAATATTAAATGAATCTTTGAAATTTTTTTCTCACCTAAACTCCCATCCCACTATGTGTGTGGCATCTTCTTTTCAATTTTGGAAATAACTTGACTACAATCCTAGAGGTGGTGATTAAAGTTTTGAATGTATATTGGAGTGTACAAATATTATACAAGTAATTGAACACATCAATAACCTTTATAATAATATTAGTAATTTATAACCCTTTATTGATCATCTATAATTTTTTAAGAACCCTATATCTTCACAAACATACACTTTTCAAAGTATGGTTGTAGATGATGGCTGAGAGCCTTTTGAATATTAGGCTTTGAAAAATTGGCCTTATTAAATTATGGTCATTTACACCTTAAAATAAATAAAATATCATTGTAATTTCTCTCATTATCATACAGGGTTCATTAGTCTGTTATAGCATTTTCAGACTTATGCCTTCTTGTCTTCATACACAGACCTATGTATGAGTGCATAGGCTTGTGAACTCAATTAATGGCTATGACACTAGTAATTTCAAACCAATTTTGAATATATAATATATTAGGTGTTTCATTTTCATATGAATTATATATTATCTTCACTAATTCATGTTTTCACACCTATATTCTTTACATGACTATTGGTTTTTGTCCAAAATGAGGACCTACAGGTTTGCACCCTATAGGTCTATTTTTTTTGCTTGGATGGACTGTTGAAGACAACTTATTGAGTCTTATTAATTTTTATTATTGTATAAAATTATTTTAAATTCATATCATATGCCTCAATATCATGTATATCTCCTACTAGCACTATACAATCTCAAATTTTCCCACTCATATATATATATATATATATATATATATATATATATATATATATAGGCATGTATGATGTCAACTCATATGCAAGGCTTTATGTATGAAATTTGGAGTCTATGAATTCATTCATGATCCTTGATGATGAATTGGGGTCTATCATATTCACATGATTTTTTATTATCCTACACCATGTATCTCCTTTGTTTGATCATATTTATAATGAGACCTAAGACTTTATGAATGCTCACCGATAGGTCTGCAGACCTTGGGTGATTAAAACACCTTCCAACCCTTGTCTATGAATACATTTGGACCCCATTATTACTAACTTAGGCCTATAAATTTTCTAATGTGATATTCACATAATCTCAATTAGATTTTCATTGCTATTTGGGGCCAAGTTTAGCAATCAAGCCCGTAGGAGACTATTCATGTAATGTACCTTGCCACCACTTTAAGATTTTATAAAAAGGATCACTTATCAAGGGGAGAGAGCATGAATCATCTAAGAGTGATAATTTTTCCATTAATAATGAGGTACTTGGAAACTATTGAGAATGGTAACACTTCAAACTAATCAATAACACTTGTAGCTAGGGTGGTATGTTCCATATGCTTGAGACACTAGTTTACTTGATGAATGCACCTCATGAGGTTGAGTTGATTAATGAAATTAAAATTACAAGGACTAATTTTATATTTCAAAACATATCACAAAATCCATTCTCCTCCATTGAAATCTGAAGTGAAGAAACATGAGCAAAACTAGACCTTGCTTGAATGAACAAGACATAACAAGCTCCTTGCACTCTTAGTGATTGTTCATAAATAAGAGGGGATGAATATTTAAACAAATGAAATAAAAATAAATCTTACTATAACCCCCTCCTCTGGAGAAAATATTAGCCTCCAACTTTCTCTCCCATGGCCATACCAAGCATTTGAAATTATCTTGATGAGGTTGTGAAGTGAGCAATAGAGGAGAGAGAGAGAGAGAGAGAGAGAGAGAGAGAGAGAGAGAGAGAGAGAGAGAGAGAGAGAGAGAGAGAGAGAGAGAGAGAGAGAGAGAGAGAGAGAGTTATTTGCATATATAGAACCTAAAAATTCATTCCAAAAATGAATCTGACATGTGGAAGTTGAAGGGGCACCTATGAACCTTTTTCACTTACAAATAGATCTCCCAAGTTCATACAAGTTCCTATAATTTTCTACAAAGGAGTATTTCTCTCAATTTAGGCATTGAAATGCAAGTTTATCAGGCTCTAAAAATATTCTAACTATTATCTAATATTGGCCACATTATAACACTTCTTAAAATGTTTTTCCTTTATAATAACATGTACAATTCATCTGTTTTGGCCTATAAAGGTGACTAAAAGACTGTGATGTATAATAACATAATAAAAGGTTAATGTATGAATATGTGATTTTCAAGAAATAAAAAAAAGCCTTATATAATGATCCATCCCCATGTTTAACCTTGAACACACATGACAACACATTGACTCATGAATGGTTCTTAAGATTATATAAGTGCATAAGATACTCAACCTTAATCAATGATAAAAAAGGATGTATTTGACAACTTTGAAGATATTATAAGAGAACTAAAACACCATATAAACTATACAAAAGCTTTAATAACCCTATGAAAAAGTTTCTACCTATATCGGTTGACTATTTTAACTTAGGGTTAAAAATTGGTCAACAATTACTCTAGTGAATAGAATAACGATGATCATTGTATGATTACCAATGATAGTTATGTCTATTAATAATATGACTGGGAAGGCAATGATTATGATTATAGTTACAAATAAACATTTAGAGAGAAAGAGCAGGAATATAGTAATTTGGAAATAGAATGGCTTATCTCCCCTAATTATTTTTTATACTATTCTCTCAATCAAACATTAGAACAAGAGGAACATAATAATAATGCACACATATTACAATTCCTCCCATATTACATGAGCTACAATCTAAATATTGTTTATTTGAGAATCCACTTCAGTTATATTTACAATATATTACTGCACTTCTTTGCATTAAGTTGTATAAAATACAAAAGCATGAGGACAATGAGAAATGAATAAATAAAGGCTATGATACAAATAATATTACATGTATAAAAACTTCCTATGATATATCTAGTGTAAATGTTATAAAATTAGAATGTGATTATCCTTGTCTCTATCTAGACAATGCAAATGATAAAAAATTATAATGTGATTCTCCTTTTCTCTCTAGAGAATGTAAATGATACAAAATTAGAAAGTGACTATCTTTTTATTTATATATAGTGAAAATGATAAAATAAAATAAAAATAGAATGTGATTATTTTTCACTCTATATATAATGTAAAATAAAACAAATGATCATGTGATTCTCCTTTTCTCTCTCTAGAAACAACATGTGTTACACCTTTTTTATTTCTTGAAATCCAAAACGATGCATATCAACGTAACATCTCCTTATCTTTCACTAAAAAACAATGTGATAGTCAAAATTTATATGTATTTTTTTTGTTAACATTCAAAATGATGTAATTTATATTCCTCATTTACAAAATTCATGTGATACAAATAATACAATATAGTGTTTCCAAATTACACAATGATATTGTCTTAGAATGTAATCCAAAAAAAAATTCAATGATAGTAGTGATGATTCCATAAAACCTATGTTTCAATTAAATGGTAAGTTAAAACTTATGAGTGCACATTTCCAAACTATTACCATTCAAATTATCCATATTGTGTCCATGATGCATGTTATATGAGACCTTAAAAAATAATTATTGGTTCTTAATTTACAAATTTGATCATGTCATGCTAATATTAAAGATAATATCATTAAATAAAAACCTTTTACATGAATTGCATTTGAAAATTGATATCCAAAATATTTTTTATTCCTATGTTTCCCTTATTTGATGGTTGTGGAGACACTGCCAACAACTTTACACAATATATACTCTCTTTCATCCATTGGACCAAGGACATATGCATATTATTAAAGATTTTCCATGGGAGCCTAACACAAGATGCTTATGATTAGTTATATATTAAATTCACAATGTATGTTTACTTACCTTTATAATATTGGAATACATATTATTATCAGATTATCACAATCATGAAATACCTAAATTAACATTGGAATACTTACAATGCTTAGAACAAGGTCATGCTAAGGCTATTGGAGATCATATTTTATGACTCTAGATTACTTTACATTATTTGACATATCAACCCTCACATTTGGAAATATAATTTATATTAATTAAGGGTATTCTTTATTCATTTAGTGAAAGATCACTACTTAAACTTTACACTTCTTTTGACTAATTATATATGGATGTACATGTAGTTTGACTCAAGGATTTGGTGTATTGGTGAGGAACAAGTAGTTTTTACTAATCAACCCCCAATTACATTGTCATTGGTCCCATGAGGACACTTTAAGAAAGTGGCCATGTGAACACCTTGAGGTAGGGGTCACACTTCTACATGTTGACTAAGTGAAACATAGCAAGGCACTTCAAACATAGATTACTCAATGTACATTAGAAACCCAAGCCTACATTCATCTACCAGATCAATAAAGTGATCCTCCAT
>JARHVA010007896.1:255000-315000 GCA_037957365.1 Torreya grandis
CATAGAGGAACCCTATCCTTAAAGCACCTCCAACCAACTCAGTAGTTGGATATCTGGAAATAGAACATGTTTCCTATTTTCAACCTAAATTCAAGTAAGAAAATAGTGCTGATCTCTTTAGGGAGGATCTAGAAGAATTAGTTGGTGACTCCTACATTGGTTTCCTGAATTACCATGATGAACCCAGAAGTGAAGGTGAAGCAGTCAAAGGATCATACGCAATATTCACCAGGTCCCAAAATTAGTCAGCCCAACAAGCTAAAAAAGAGAAGATAGAGGAGCGACCCCAACCAGCAATTTCAATTGCTAAGTAGAGAACCCCTCTTTCTTTTTAGTCAAAGGACCCAGTGACTGCCAAAGAAGTAAGTACATCGAACATCTCTACACCTTATACTTCAACTTCGCAAACTAGTCCTCCTCCTCCCAGAAACCAAAAGGATGAACTCCCATCCTCTCTTCCAAGTCCATTCCAATCATTTGACATGATTGATCATGTCAAGAAATCCAAAATTCAAATGATGGAGTTTGAATCCCTGCCAACTAATCCTGAGCAATTGGACATTGATGGAGAACTAGGTGCAGACCTATCTGAGGCAAAAATTATGGTCACCCAAATGTCACCCCCTGCAACTCAAATTCTATTTGAGCCTTTAGGTAGGGGTAATTACTTCTTGACCATAGATGATGCTCATGTCTCAGCTGATGAAAGTCCTATAACTGACAATCCAAGATTTGATTCAAACAAGGCATCCGAAGAATTAGTAGGGCATAGTACAAATCAAGAAGGATCTTCCATCTCTAATGAAGAGAAATCTGATAGAAGATCAGCTTCTGATGATGCTTGGATCTAGGAATCCGATGGCAACAATTCTTCCATAGTTGGACACGGATCTCTGTTGCTCAGATTGAAAATTGCTCAGGGTGAAGAGGTCAAACTCCTTCACATCAAAGGAGATGCTGAGCTGATGGTTTGTTAAGAGTTTGATGCTAAAAATCAAAGCATGTGCTGGACTAGACAACAAAATAATGAGATATGGTGGTGGACCATACTGCTATATTCCAAAGTCAGCAAAAGGAACTCTTCGCAGGGAGAGTAAAGAGTTATGGTTTTTAGTTTGAAGACCATGTCCTGCCTTGAAGCAAGAAGAAGAAAAGACCAAGAGTAAGACGTAGAAAATTGGTTTCCTAGTGGAGAGCTCCATTGGCATGTCATCATTTCTGAGGGAAAAATGGTTACCTGCTAGTTTACCAAGATGGCACACTCTTTTCTCTGCCTCATAATAAGTAGCATCTAAAATGCTTCAATTCTTGAAGTATCAGATAATTTCATCTGTACATATGTATATTTGTATAGTTTTTAATTCTATTTTTTTTTTGTTTGTTTCCATTTTTGATGCCTTTCATTTCTAGGTAGCATGACTCCATAGCCCAATGGTACACATGAAGACACTGGAGATTTTGGATTCTACTCCCTTCAATTCCTTTTTAAATTGATAAAAGTTCCCCAACTGGAGCCAACTATTGTCCCCCAAAAAATATCACTCAGTTTTGGGACAGCATTTGAACTATTTTGGTCTTACAGACCAAAATTGTCTCTTCCCTTTTCGAAATTTGTCCCGAGCATTCAAATTCCTCATTTTTCAAGTTTCTCAGGAATCTACGGACTCTGTAGGCAGGTTCATTTGTACAAGTTCAAAGGCTTCTGCAGGCAGGTTCAGTCAAAAGAATCAATTTCCAACACTTAGTCATTTTTAGGATTGGTTCAGTACCTTGGTTCAATCAAAAATGTCCATCGGCAAGTATCTAAGCAAGAATTTAGCCATTGAACCATTGAACCTTGAACCATTTTGGTTCAACGGGTTCAACAAGTTCAAAGGTTCAACATCATTGGCAAGAGTTAAGCACTTCATCAAGGTTCAACAGCTTCAAAACACTTATCAAAGAGAAGAAGTCTTGAACCATTGATCCGTTGAACCATTGAACCACTTTGGTTCAAAGGTTCAATAGGTTCAATGCTTCACTTCAACAGTCGGTTCAACCAAGTGGTTCAATGCTTCGATTCAACGGTCAGTTCAACCAAGTGGTTCAATGCTTTGGTTCAATCAAATGGTTCACTCAGTCGGTTCATCAAATGGTTCATCCACTTGGTTCAAATCTTGGTTCATCAGCTTAGTTCAAATCTTGTTTCAAGCTTGGTTCAAAGGCTTGGTTCAATCAAAGGGTTCATCAGCTTGAACCATTTTGGTTCAGAGCTTCGTTCATCGGCTTGGTTCAAAGGATCGGTTCAATGCAAAAGTTCAAGAGAGCCTCCCAAAGGACAAGTGCCCTTGTGGAGGACACTTGGTTTACAAAAGCACCCTTCGAAAGGGTCATTTTCAAGGAAGTCGTAAAGGTAATTCTTTCAGATTTTTGATTAACGCAAATGAAAAAGATTAAGGAATAATTCCTTTATACTTTTTGTCTAAAGGAATTACTTCAGACAAAAATTCTGAAGGAATTCAAGGAAGAAGCTACGGGGAGAAAGCCTAAAGAAATTTCCAAAGAGACAGAACAAAGCAACAATTCTACGGACTTTTTGTCCATGGGAATTTGTCCGCAAACTTCTTGTCCATGAGAAAATGCCCACAAAGAAAGCCTAGGGAAAATGCCTATAGAGAAAGCCTGGGGAAAATGCCCATAGAGAAAGACCAGGGAAAGTTCCCACGAAGAAAGCCCAAGGAAAATGTTCATGGGGAATGTCCACAGGAATGTCTGTGAAGGACTGCCAAATATAAAAGGCCGCCAAAGGACCCCAAAGGGCAGGTGCCCTTGCGGGGGACTCTCAGCTACCAACTTACAGGATACTTCCCCAAAGCCAAAGGGTCACCTTCCCTTCGAGAGGATGCAAAACAGGAAAGCCAAAGAAGGACCAAAGGGGTGACGTGCCTAAAAACGTCAAGTTTAAGAATAACGAACTAGCCATTGGAAATTCAAGCGCATTGACAGGTGTGCAAACGTCAATTTCAAAGCTCATAAAATAACTGTTGATCCTTGTAATCTATAGACCTGAATGCATTCAAAGGCTTTAAGGGCAAGACGAGCAGGAAGCGACTAAGGGGTAGAGCATCAAATTGAATCAAGGACCCGATTTAATTAACTAGAAAAGTAGGAATGATGAAGAAGGATGATATCACCAGGTGGACATTGAAAGATGCAAACTTTCAATAATGTGGCTGGTTTCTCTACATTGATAAAAATAAATGGGTAAATGCCCCTAAGTTTTAGCCTGTCTTCTTAATAGATTTCAATGCAACATGATGTGTTACTATTCCTGAGTCTTTCTTGAAGTGGCTATATAAGGGACTCTCTTGTTATTGTAAATGAATCTCTCTCTGACAATCAGAAATGAAACTCTGTCCAAATTGGAAGGTGTTACTGAGACTTTGAGCTCAGATTGTTGATCATATTTTGTTATTGGAATAAGACAACAAGTGACTTTTCAGACTTTGTGCTGTGATATCTTTGTTGTTGAGGGAACTGTCCTTATCTCTTTTTCCTTGATATATTTTTTGTTCCTTTAATTCAACAAGTAGAATTAGTGAAAGTAGTCAGGAAGGTGTCCTAAAGAGTCAACTGTGGAGAGACTTTGTGCCCCCATAATTGCCTTTAGTGTGTTTTCTTTTCATTTTTGTGTAAAGGACCTTGGGATGACTTTGTGCCCTCATTGTCCTTTGTATCTTACTCTTGAGCAATTTAGGTGGAGACTTTGTGTTGCATCTTGATTTGTTGGTTACTACATCTTTGTTTACATTTTGCAATTACTACCAGGAGTATTCTTGTGGCTTGCTGAATAGTACTTTTGAAAGAAGAGGAGTGCTTTCTATCATTTTCCTTGAGTTTCTCCTTTGATCCGCACACATCATCTCTGAAAAAAGAGAGATGGATGGTTTGTCCTACCCTTGAGTATTATTTTCTATTCATATATATATATATAGCATATCTATAGGGAACCTCCCTTTGATGAGAGGAGAGATTAGTCCCTTTTTGATGCGGTAAACCTACACATTTGGATGACTAATCTTCTTACTTTGGTTGATCAGACCTATTTTGTTTATCAGTATGCTGGTCGACAAAATATTCAACCAACACAATCTATGTTCATTTCATGGTCAACATAGACATCACAAAAGAGATTCCTGCACATGTGGAATTTAAAGTTTGTGATTAAATATGGGTACAACCCCTTGATATGCTGGTTAAATTTTAGATGTCGTAGATGCTTAGGAAAAGGTCATTTGGTCTATAGTTTTCCAAATATTAAACATATAAAAGAAATATTTGTTGAAAGGATGTTAGTCTTGAACATCTAATATATCAAGTTACTAGTGAGATTGAGAGTGAAGTTGTTGAATCAGTACCATAAAATCATGAGAAGAATAATTTGGAGGTTGAAATAAAGGAGGAAGGACCTAGGATGATGGAAAATTTGGAAGGAAAAAATGTTGATGAAGATAAAATTAATGCAAGTTAATTTTTCATTACTAAGGTTTATTCGACGAGTTCACAAACATTAGATTATTTTGAAATCTCTATACCAATATTCCTTGATTTAGGGGATGGGGGAGATTGGACAATGGTGGGAAAAAAGAAAAAAAGGTGACTTTTTAATATGAGCCTTCAAACATGAATATAGATTGTATTGGGAGGGAAATAGTTGTTTAGGATTCATTTTTATTATGTTATAGGTCTGCAATTAGTTTACAACTTATCTATAGCTTGTGTTAGTTTTCGCTAGAAAAGGTGTTTCATTGGGATTTGAATTTTTATATTTATCTCCACTATAAAGGGTGGGGACACTTTCAAAACCCTTATTTTACCAATAATATATATATATATATATATATATATATATATATGTATATGTATATATATGTATATGTATATATATATATGTATATGTATATATATGTATATGTATATATGTATATGTATATATGTATATGTATATATATATATATATATATACATACATATACATATATATATATATATATACATATACATATATATATATATATATGTATATATATATATATATATGTATATATATATATATATGTATATATATATATATATATGTATGTATATGTATATATATGTATATATATATATATATATATGTATATATATATATATATATATGTATATATATATATATATATATATGTATATATATATATATATATGTATATATATATATATATGTATATATATATATATATGTATATATATATATATATGGATGTGCATCACTATGCATGTGATCTAGATATAAATAATACAGGTGAATTAATACCACATTCATCACAACAAAAAATTATCAATCAAAAGGGTGAATTTAATTCATCTTCTCTAAAATAAAAAAAATATTGGAAAAGAGTATACAATGAGAAAGAATCATAAAAAGAAGTTTTTAACAATAATGTGAATAAGAAAGCACATATTCTTTCTCCTATGACAGAATTTGACAACAAAGAACTATCAATAAAAGATTTACACAAAGTAAAAGAATCAGATTACATAAGAAAAATAATAATATATGTATTTATATATAATAAGAGGCAATCACTTAGGTTTTATCTCCTTAAAGATTCATCACATGATATATTACATTCATTATTTTATAAGAAGATCATTACTCTTCCTTTGAATCATTTTCATCCATGTCACAAATTAGATAACATAAAGGGTCAACAAATTATCACTTACCATGGTATTAATAGAAATAATGATAATGATTTTTATGCTTTATGATAAAGGATTAAACAACTTCCTGATATAGGAGGTATCACATTTAACCATAAGAAAACAAGGTCTTCTTCTCCCCTTATTATAGTGGTTATTATGAGAAGACTGAGACATCCCAAGACATTCCTACCAAAGAAAGAATGTTTTATCAACATTTTTAGAAGAAAAATACTATAATTGGTCCTTATTCTAGTTCACATTTTACCATGACTGAATGATCCCAAGATATTCCTATTGGGGAACCATTCATCATTCTACTTGATACTAAAAAAGGCAAGGTTATAAATGTTAAGGAATAAAATGGTACGTTTATATTTATATATTATATGAAAAATATATGAACACAAAAAGTGAATCAAGTATCTATGGATCAAACAAAAGTACAAGTTAATAGAGTATTAGAGAAGCAAAAAGTAGAACAGTTTCAAATTGTTCAATAGTAGATTTTCCAGCCACACTATAGTGACTCTATTTTCCTAAATGGTTATGGAAAATGGTTCTGATTAACATTATCACATAAGAAATGCTAACATTCATGAATACTACTATATAAATAACATTATAAATGCATCAATTTTTTTTTTGTAATTATCCATTGAAAAATTAAATTACACAACTCATAATGCAGAAATTAAAGCATAGAACATAATCATTAAATCAAGAAAAACACACGCAATTTTTTTTTACATATATCAAAAAAATAATTTTTATAATAAAAAAAAATTAAATCAATGATAGAAGCACCCTAATCATATAAATTTTCACTAATAATTAGACCCATAACTTATGAATTTGAATCTCCATATCAACCTGCTACTCCCTATTATTAAGACTATGAGTTGTATCATCTAATACATCTCTTAAAAGGTCCTATATAAAGCATAATGCAAGTATGCTCAATTTATAAATTAAAATATTTATAAAAATATCTCCCTTGATAGATTAGAATCATAAGTAGGTGTATAACATATGTTGAAATCTACCTGTAAATCATCTTATTCTCCAATGACTCGTATATGAATTGACATTAATGGCACAAGGATAAAACAATGGCACATGCTCACCAAAATTGTGTGCAACCCACTCAACTAAGCCACCTCCAACTATATCATAGGTTACATCCCATGTCAAAGTATGGATGACACCATCTACCATCATTGACCAAAATGTGTTACCTACAATACCAGTCACATCAGTACATTAGCAACCAAATAAAATAATATCACTAAGTAATTAAAGAAACATGTAAAAACTCATGCATATACTCATAATCAGGCATAACAATATAATTTTTTTTGGTATTAATGGATCCTCCATCTATTAAAATAAATGATTCAATTATAATACATATATACTTTTGTAACTGTAGAATGTCTATCCACACAATCTTCTTAAAAAACATAATACCACCTTAATTTTCATCTTGTCAATGACCCATCATATACTTATGGTCCCATTGCATATATTTTGAACTATTTATATCCACCATAATAACCTTAACTCCAACAATGGAAAATCATAGGATACAACATATACCCTCTAATGTGATGGTCATCTCACTCGTTGATAACCAAAAAGTGCAAGCTTTAGGATTCCATCTTTGGAATAATGCTATCATCAAATGCATGTTATACATAACTTGGCCCAATCAGTGAACATGTGCCAAAGTATCCTCATCCAGTATCTAGTTTTTTTCATTATCTAAACTAATTAAGTTCTAACAAAGTAGTCATGTGCTATCCACCTTGGAACTCTTGATAACAAGATAAGACATGTACAAAATAATATCATTATTTGATAAAAATAAATACAACATACATGAAAAAATATTTATAATAAGAAATAAGTAATAATACGATGGAACTAAGCCAACAGGTCAATATCATTGAACAATATCATGAAATTTAGGATGATATAGTCATTAACATTGAACAATATCATGAAATTCAAGATGATATAATCATTAACAAGATAATATCATTGTACACCCAATGATACTAACCCAAAATGATGATATTGTTGAATTTTTAAAAATTGACTTTAAAAATACTAAAATAGCAAAATATTCCAAAAACAAAAAATTCATAAAAATCTACTCTAAATCATACAATTTTTAGGCCAATAAAATGAGTCATTTTATTACATATTAGCTGGTTTTCCATCTTCGATTGTAAGGCAGTCTAAAAATGCTCAAACCAAAGAAATAATGTATCTTGTTAGATAGGTTAGAAACTCAAATATCAATTTTCATAATAATAAAATGAAAAATAAATCACAAACGTATTTTCCATCTCACTATTTATAGAATTTAACTTTTTACATTATTATTTATTCTGCTTATTACATAGTTTTTTCAACTATTGATGGCAAAATCCCACTAAAGATATATTGGGCATTGTTTATTAAAAACACATTTCATCAATTTGATCAAGGCACATATGACACACTATCTCTATTTGTAACACTACTTGGTCATCAATACAAAATTCCAAAATTAGTTAATTTTTTATATGATAATACAAATTAAAATACCATAAACAAGTGCCATTGCATTTTGAAATATTATTAGACCTGAAGGGAGGGAATATTAGCATTTAAAATACTTTGATTAGTTATTATTCTCTCCTCATTTGACCAATAACATTTTTTACCTAGGGAAATATGTAAATTTTTACATAATAAAGTTGTAAGATTGTTAACAAAAAAAATATTATATTATTATTAGAGATGCTCTGATTCACTGATTCATTTATATGTTATTTACCTCTTCACCAAAATCAAGGGAGACCTATAATTTAATGATAGTTTGTATGATGCATGATGGGGGAAATTTTTGGTTACAAAGGAAACATGATTCATCTATTAGCAGAAGATGAGAATAGACTGCAATGATGCCATCTCATTCCATATGTTTAAATCTCAATAAAATAATTGTCCATGCCTTGTTTTTCTACTTAATTATTTTATTAAATCAGATTTCCCTTTTACATTTCCTTGTTGAAATCCCCTTCATCTCTTCTATTTTGTCTCACAGGCAAATATGTCCAACAAGCAAGGAGTAGATGGTGAGGAAGACCTGGTAAAATTAGTTGTAAAGAATGTGAATCTTAAACATGATTAAAATGAATTATAGAGGGTAAGAATATAAACCAACCTATTATTTTGAATCATAACTAAGGAATTTTTTAAAAAAGTGTTGAAGACAACTATTCCAACATTATTGGAGCTGGCCATGCTTAAGATCTTGAAGGAATCTATAATTTTAGGTGTTGTGAGTGGATTAAATGTCTATTCTTCCAAAACTATGTCTATTATGTCATTACAACATACCAAGACCCTACCCAGAATGTTGAGAGCTCCCACTATATTACCATGATAGACACTACTAATGGTGGCAAGGATCTATATGTTGCATGATATGAATTTGGCCACTCATAGTTCTTAGGCAAGGTGCAGAGGGTTTGAAGAAGGATGGAGCCAGTATATCTAATTTACAGGAAAAATTAGAGCATACCCCCATTGTAGGTATATCTAATGCACAAAAAAATCAAGTTATGTTGCAAGTAGTTTTGGTGCAGGAGTAATTATTTTATCAAAATATTCAATTATACTATCTATTGGTAACACTGGTTATTTAAAATATTTAGTCTTGGCTTATTTTATTTCCATCTCAATATGCTTGTTCTAGAAATGGTATGATGTATGCTATGTTATTGTGTTATTTTTAATCAATGCAAGTTTGTTGGTTGAATATTTTTTACCTAATTACTACAAGAGCTTATTAAAGCCTTCTAACCATGGCCTATCTCATCAAATGATCTTTATGCAGGATATTTTCATGTGTGAGATGAAATCATTAATTTTTTCAAATGACATTTCTTTCAAGATCCATTCATTTATTATAGGAGTTGAGTTAATAAAATTGTAGAATAACACAATAGAGGGTGTAACTAGTGGATTTCCTTCATCCTAGTTCTACAATCCTATTATAAGGATCATCTATAAAGGGATTTTTATCAATGTGGTGTATGCACTTAATACCAAAGAATTTAGGAAGAAGGTACTTATAGGCCTTGATTTGATTTCCTTTGATTTTTCTCAATGCACATGTTATTTCACATGATATAAGGGATCTTGAACTCAATTTATCAACAAATCAAAGTTTTGCAGCATGACAAACTCTCATACTTATAGTCCTATCAAATGCACAATGTCATTCATTCCTTAATATTGATTCCTTGTTTAGATAAAAATTAGTCTTGCTTATTTGCATTAAAGGACCTTATGTTATGTTACTCAATTTGTAAGTTGTAGTTCTAGATGATTTATGATACCTGATAAAATGATGTATGCAAGGGTTAATTTTATCACTTATGCAATAGGATCTAGAAGTATGCATAGTTGTAAGAACATCTTTATCTCAAGATAAATCCATGATTATGTTATCTAGTAATATAAGTAATTGTTGCTTTACTTGAACCTTGATTTTATCCAGTGGATTATACTTTATGGAATTCTTTATTGACTACATCTATTTTATATGACACATTTTTCTGACATACATATCAGTTATTAGCTAGATTAGTTACTAGATGTTGGTGTTTGTGGGAATCTTGCTCAAAAAAAGAAATAATCTACTTTTTTACAGATCCATACTCTGAAACCATAAAAGAAATTTGATGTGATGACCATTGAATCTAAATTTTATTAAAAATTAACAATTCAATAATAGGATTTATACAATGCAGATAATGAGGCTATATATTGCTTAAGCACTATTTTAGGTATGGAATTCTGACATTCATGTTATTTAGAAATCAAAAATTCTTTGATGGCTTTAGATTAAAATAATGATGTAGAAATTGCCCAAGTGGCAGAAAAGGTAGTCACGTATTTCTTATATTGTAAGCATTCAAATGGAAATGCTAATATGGTTATAAGTATGTCATATTATGACAATTTGTCCTCTTCAAACTCCTAGTTTTACAATAAACATTATATTTTGTATAGTTGCAAGTAACATTCAAGAGTGGTCCATATCTTTTAAAATATCGAATTGAAGCTAGGCTAATTATTTTCATACAAGAGAGATTTTGACAGACTTAACATTGTACTAGAATAATAAGAAAACACATTCATTTAAAAAATGGACTGTAGGTTTTTATGAAATAGATATATTTATATTTTTGAATATATTTGAAGCAAAATGTTATAACTTATTACATAAGTTTTATAAACATGTGTAGAAATAGTTTTGATGGTATTAGAGAAGTTATGTATTATGTTGAGTTTTATAAACCTATGTAGAAATAGTTTTGATGGTATTATATAAATAATGTCTAATTTTTACAGATCTATAAAGAAGTTATGTTTTCCATTTTTGTTGACTCAGCCATGGTAATTTTAGTTATTGAAAAGGATTCTTCATTCTTGTTTTTACATTTAAATCCTCTTATGGTCAATTTTATAATGGTGTTTCTATACTTAGTAATATTGAAAGTTGTAAACCCATCTTATGATAACAACTATATGATATTTATATGTTTGAAATATGGTTTCTTTATTTGAATGGGATGTTTGAACCTTTCAAATAAGATTGTATTTGATATTTTGACTTGAGGGTATTATGGATTAGGACTTGAGTATGTTATTAACTTTTGAAATTTATACGAGTTCTTAAACCCATTATATATCCCTTCTACTTTCATATCATTCTGTTCCTCAACTTTTTATTTTACTGAGAGGAAATCCTATGCATTTTGGTTGAACTTTGGAATATTTTATTTTTTGCTATTCCACATGCACTCAATTTCCTATGATTTGGGTATGAATTCCTCAAATTTATACAACTTTTTTCTAAAAGGGTAAGGAATTCTCAAATTTCTAAAACTTATTTTTGAAATGGGTAGGGACTTGTGAAATTTGTGTAACATTTTTTTGAAATAGGTAGGGACTAAATTTTCTACTATGGACCTCTCAATTTTTTAGAACTTTGTCAATTGGATAGTGAGTCCCTGTGTCCAGTCATTTTGGAAAAAATTTAGTGGGCCTACAATAGTCACATATAATTTTTTTTCAATTGTATTTAAAGGAGCATGTATTTTGAATTTTATTTAAAAGGAATTTATATTAGCATTAGGATTGTAATCAGATTAGTAAATGAATTCAATAAGTCCCCAAAACTACTCTACAAACTGCCCCATAAGGACTTGGTACTTCATTCCCATTGTTATCCATAAAATGATATTATTTAACATACTATTTTTAAACTAACACAATTTGCAGCAAGGAAACACTCAAATCTAGTACTTGATAATCTCATTATTCTAATTGGTCACAATTTTCATAATTCACTATATATTTTGATGCGATCAATATGATAATATTATCTCTTGCTTCAAAAAGGGGAAAACATGGGAAAATCACAAAAAATATACTTATATGTAAATTTTATGGTTCACATATTAGATTATTCATTATACAATCAACCTAAAAATATTCTATATATTAGAGATGAATCAAATGCATGACAAATGTATAAAAATATGGGTACATATGATAAACATATGTACACACTATATAGATTTAACTTGATACATATTAGAGTTTCAAAAAATTAAAATGGTTAAACAATATCATATTGAGTTCATATATGAACACATTAGTATAGTCTTTGGGGCATATTCTATATATATGCATTCACTTTATACAAATAGGTAAAAACATTTACATATTTGTGTGTATATGCATGGGCATAGACATAAAATTGTAAAATGACAAGTTACATGTTTATCTACATATAGTTTTAAATTTACATCTACATATAGTGACAAATTTAAATTTACATGTAGTGACAAATTTAAATTTACATGCAGTGACAAATTTACATTTACATACAATTACAATTTATATATTTAACATATGGATGTGTGGCATGCCATATAATTGATATTGATGTAGGAAGCATGATAAAAATTCATTCTATTATTATTATTGGTCCTTGAAATCATTCATGAGGACATGTTAGTTGTTGTAGCTTACAAATGTTATGATGAGATTATGAATAGTTATATAAATTTATAGATATGTTGAGGCTAAATACAAAGTATATCTCATGCTAATATTTATTCTTGTTCACCATTAATATATGTGCACTTATTAACATTTTATCATATAAATAATAAAGATATTAAAAAAAGACAAGATACATTCATTCGAAACAAAGCCATGATCAATTCAAGTATGATTTATACACATACAAAATACACTTAACACAAATCACTAAATCAAAGTGTACCATATATTGATCTTTGTTATATTCTTACATTTTCTCCTATAAAATAAGAGTATAGATATTGTTTTAGAGAGACTATGACTCTTCATTTCCATGACATTTTAGTTTTAGGATCAATAGAATTGTTAAACTTCCATGTGATTCTTGATCCTAAAATAAACCAAAATTTATAAAAATATACTATGTCATACATTTGTCAACTATTTATATTACAAAAATATGTGTGACATATGCTTCACATCTCCATACTAACACTTTCATAGCCTTAAAGGGTTGTCTTGTTTAGAGACAAAGATGCTAGAAGATTATATTTGACTATAGTTAGGTGGAGTTGCCTTGAGTTGGTTGATGTATTAGTCATGAAGCAATAGTTATAGTTTCATTTAAATTATCAATTTATGATTTTAATTTATTGCACACTACTTAACTTTGGTTTTTAAATAAGTATTGTGCTAACCTATCACCGTTTATGGTTTTTATATAGTTTGACATAACCAAGAGGCTACCCTTTATATGTTTTCAACCTTCTTGGCCCTATTTCCATCGATTATTCCACTAGAAAATTTCATCTTCAAGATTTGATAGAAATTTCAAGACTATAATACCTTAATATGATGATAGAGGCATAGTATGTGAGGCTATAGAATGGTTAGATTAAGAACACTGGGAAGTTACTAATTAATCTTCCAAGGAAACATAATTTTATGTTCTACAATGTAGTTTCTAAGGAGGGGATGTATTAACTGAGAATCCCTCTTTGCATGAATGAGATTTAAAAGCTCGATAGGTGGAATGTATTGATTTTTGTTGATGATATTTTAAATAGAATTGTCATGATTTTTTTAAATAATACTTATATTTTTTCCAATATTTCAAGACATCCATGACAATGTTTAATAGTCTGTGAAGGAGAGCTTGACTTTGAATGATGGTTTGGATATCATAACTAGTTTTAGCTTCAATAATTAGTTTGTGTTACACAACCTTATGTTGTATGTCTTGCATGATCTACTAAATTATATTGACATGCCTTTGCATTGATACTGGTGTAAAAACATGTTTTGCAACATATCAAGCTCCCAAGTTCACATTTGTTCTTGAAATTATATCTCAATGTAAGATATTATTGTAAAGCGTCATCTATTTTGGTTAGTGATGTTTGGATATCCATCACCATCTGTTAACAGTAAATGGGCTACAAAATAGTAGACTATAATTTATAAACATGTGTGTGACTCATAGTATTTTTTATTTTGTATCTATTTTGGTATGTATTCGGCCCTTGAAATCATGTTAAGCATATTCAGAATGTGAAGTGTCTTCCTTTTGTTTGTAGTGAAGGGAGGGAATATGAAGTGATAACACCTTGTAAAATATCTATATATAACACTTATTTATATTGTAAAATATTTCTAATGTGATAGAGATTAATATACAGTTATGAAACGATTTTTACCAAATGTTTTTTTTATCATTTTTTAATGCATAGTGGGTTCTATGTGTGCCTAAATCTATTTCATCATGTTTAGTATTTTTTTAGGTTTGGGATATTAAATCTGAATTATTTTGCATAAATATACCATATTGAAGATAAAAACTTCCTTAGTTTATTTTTATTTTTTTAAATTATGTTCAATCTTCACATAACTATTAATTTATTAAAATGTTTTGATGCCTTTTATATGAACCTTTACTAACAATGGTGTAGTGAGCATGGAGTCTTGAAGCATGATACAATGGCTACAAAGACAAACACATTTGGAGAGATGTCTCAATGAATGAATTCATAATTTTACAAAAGAGGAAGTAACAAGAATAGGGAGTTCTGCACAATAAGTTATTCACAAGCACATTTATGGAGAAATATATGATATTTTATGATATGAATTGATTTGAATATTAATTCCATGGTTATCAAGACATGGATACTATTATTATTACCAAAAAGGACATAAGTTCTATCTTTGAGAAAATAAAAACTAGAAAACCTATGAATATTAGACACCTATTGGACTCATGTGATAGATCACTAGATAAAAACAACCACCAATAGATATATTAAAAAAATTTATATACAAGTATATTTGGATTTTGAAGCTACATAAGACTTTTTTTTAAGATGAATTCGAGGAAAGTTTCTCTAATGAAAACTTACTCTTATCAAGATGTTGGTTATTGAAAAGACCATGGTGCTTACCCCTACCAACATGAAGTAGTCACTTTAGGTGTTATGGGGTTGCATGAAATGTATGAGTTAATAATGAATAGATGAGTAAAGGAACTTGAATCTAAACCCAAGATATGGTGGATGTAGGTAAACAAAGTGAGAAGAAAATTATGGGATTGGAAAGAGATCTCTAACAACAAATAAATTGGAATAAATAGGATAACTAAAATGTAATTGTGAATAAGAGTAAGATTAAAATAGAGGATGTAATAGAGAGGGGAACCCAAAGAGAGGCTAGAAAATTTATAAAATTTGGAGATTATAAAGAATGAGGAATAGAAGGTCATGAAAAAGAAGAAGACATAAATTGGGATATAGAAGATGTGGAATAGAGCGAGGAGAAAAAGAAAAGCCTATTAGAAAAAAATTAATTAGAGGATAGTGGAGGATCATAGTTATAAGGAAGGATGTTGTTTAGACAAGGTAAATAATATTCTTTGGAGGAAGTTATGAAAAATTATAGGATTATCACAGGGTCAATATCATAAATATAAGTTGAATACATAGATCATTCATTTTATAAGTACGCATCCCCCAAGCCCATTTTATCTTCATAAAAGATAAATTAAAGTACATATGTTAGGATAAGAGGAAATTCTTTTGAATCATTGATAAATAAATTTGGTAAAATTAGCACAAAATATAAGAAAATAATAGACAAGAAGTTAGAATAGGCTAGATTTTATTTCACGACAAGTTTTAAGATACCAGTAAAGACTATTTTAAATACGCTGGTAGTAGTAGTTAAAAGTACACCAATCATGTCATTGAACATAGGAATGTTTATTGATATGACAACATATGATGGGTGTTATGATCTTGAACAACAATTGTTAACCTATTATATGAAATGGAAGGTTAATGTAGTGATCACTGAGTAGCATGGGATATTGTTTAGACTAGGGAAATAAGATTATTTAGAGGAAGTTATGCAAAATTATAGGATTATCATAGGTTCAATATCATAGATATAAGTTGAATACATAGATCATTCATTTTGTAAGTATGCATCCCCCAAGCCCATTTTATCTTCATAAAAGAGAAATGAAAGTACATAGGTTAGGATAGGAGGAAATTGGTTTGAATCATTCACAAATAAATTTGGTAAAATTAGCAAAAAAATATTAAAAAACAATAGACAAGAAGTTAGAATAGTCTAGATTTTTTTTATAACAAGTTTTAAGATACCAGTAAAGACTATTTTTCATAAGCTGGTAGTAGTAGTTAAAAGTACACCAATCATGTCATTGAATATAGGAATGTTTATAGATTTGACAACATATGATGGGTGTTATGATCTTGACCAATAATTGTTAACCTATTATATGAAATGGAAGGTTAATATAGTGATCACTGAGTATGTAAAAATGTGTGAGCTAAGGGTAGCATTAACAAGGAAAGCTTTGGAATTCATTTATAAAATGATGTTAATTATTTAAGCCTTCAATAGGTAAGGACCAATTAATTATAGAATTTAACATGAAAAAGTGATCAAGCCAGACCATTTAGGATCTTAAAGAGATTTGTCTACAAAGTGTATAATCAATATGAGAATATGATGGCAAATTATTAGATTTAATGAATAAAGTTGACTTCATTTTGTAAGATAGATATAATGTTGCCTAGTTTGTGGAGGGATTGTGATCAAGCATTAGGTTTTCCATTACACGGTCTCAGTTCCCAACTAAGGATGATGCATGAAAAACTACAATTTTGGTAGATAAAATTTAACATGATGGTGATGCTCCATAAACTAGATATAAAATTGAGATGAAAATAGATATTTTTCTCAAAAATATGGATGAGTTTACTAAAACCAACAAACCTATGTTAGGCCTATGGTGTGTGGAGTGCAGAAAAGAAGGGCATCATAGGAACGATTGTCCTATGATAAAACATAAATATATGACATATGTAGAGGGATAAGACATGGGACATCAAAATGTCATCTACTATAATAATACATTAAGAAACTGAAATACTCATACTACAATTTTTATAAGTTTAAAAATCGTGATGAGAAGACTTGTCATGTTCCACAAAGTAAGACATCACTAAGAACATATTTATAGGCACATCATAATATATACCTACTATAAAGCAAGTAATTATAAGCCCAAAAGTAGAAATGACTAGTGAGACACAAGATGGTTCTTTGTGGGTGCCTTCATTAGCATACTATCAACCCCTTGGTCTATCCAGATGGATGCTATAGTCTCCACAATATTATTACCATTCATCATGGAACACTTTTATTCCCCAATTGAAGCAATCATATTAGGATCCATCATATCTTGAATGGCAGTATGATAGATATGACACTCAACAACAATAGTAAGGGTGATTTTATGGGCGATACTTACAAAAAATTTGGTTCCAAAAAAATAGAGGAGGATACCATGGAGATTTCAATAATGATAATCAATAAGTTCATCATCAAATTCACTACTTTTTATGTGCTGAATATAACAACTTTACATAGAACTACCTAGTTAGTCCTGAAAGATAGATGTATTGCATCTATTGTAGAGTTACAAGGCAACATTATATTGAATATTGTCTAGCTTTAGAGAAATATAGTAAAGAGAAACATGTGTGAAACATAAACACGATAAATTTACACCCAAAGGAAAATGCATTCTTGAAATTAATTACAAGGCAACAACACATAGTTCAAGGATTTCCTCCTTTAGGAATGACATAGGATGAAATAATTAGGAAGGTTCAATAGGATGAATATCATAAAATTATTACAGAAAAGAGATTCATGTACCAAGCAGCCCGATTTCTTTAGAATATATAATATTAGGCTATGTTGCAAGGTGATGCCACATTCATCATGCCTAAATGTATGGGAAGATTATCTGCATAATGAGGTAAGAGGGATTAGTGACTACCTTGACTAACCTTTTAAAACTTCTGAGCACTCTATGAAATGAATATATCTCTAAGAATATTAATAATCTCTTGCATAATTTCTTGGAATGCACAAAGTGAGGTAAAAAACACATTGACAAGGTAGTTTAGTACATAAAAACTAAGAAGCACTGGGATGTTGATTCATGCATGGATATTGATCTTGAAAAATATGCAGTAGCTAATGTTGTAGCTGATTTTCAAGATTCAATATATTTTAGGGACGTCATATATATTTCAAGATTCAATCCATTTAATTTCAACAAATGTTTTGGTGATCTTACATAATAAATATAAGTTTAAAATGTTGGGCATGACAATCTCCCATCGCAATTCTATGTAAATCAAATAAACAAGTTCATTGGAAAGTGCTAATAACCAACTAGAAGCTTAAGTCCTTTTGTGAAAAAAATAGAAAATTGTGCTTACTTACAACTTATAGGCCATTGTAGGCCTCATTAGTGGAGCTCTTGGAGAAGTTGTCACCATTTTGAACAAACCAAGATCAAAGGCTCCAAAATTTCTAATATATGTGGTTATCAACTTCAATAACTATGTTGGTCCACCATAGGATATAAATAATCCAAAACATGTTCTAATCACATATTTAACATGTGAGAATTGCAGGTAAGTTTCAGTGAATATGGCATGGGATTTAACAATTAATCAATCACAAGGTTTGACATCGTATGCAAAGGAAAACAATACACATTGAAAACATTAATCATCAAGATCTGAACTTCACTATAGTTTCAAGACTAAGGTCTCTAAAGCTCCTTTTCATCTCCTTTTCATTTTAATTTGAATGTTGTGCAAGGATGAAAGATAATGCATATGTCCAAATTGAGAAAGTAACTAGAAGAGGAACTTCATTCAAAATCATTTCTTCAAACAATCATGTGTGTTAACTTCTCCACAACAATTATGCATACATTTTACATTTAACTAAAGAACTATACAAATCATTTTTATAATGTGGCAATAGACATTTACCTATTTTTGTGGCATTATAATTATTATCTATATAAATATCTACAATTTTATTTTATTTCAATTTTATTCACGCATAAAGTTTATAATGTAAACACTCAAAAATAATTGCTTTCCACTTCATTACACTACATTTTATATAACTTTATTTTCCATTTAAAATCTTTTGTTTATTTATTTTATAGAACATTGTTTTCAATTTAAAATATTTTCAATTTTAGAGCTCATTATTTGTTTGTTTTACCTATTTGATTTTCAAGATTCAATATATTTTAGGGACCTCATATATATTTCAAGATTCAATCCATTTAATTTCAACAAATGTTTTGGTGATCTTACATAATAAATGTAAGTTTAAAATGTTGGGCATGACAATCTCCCATAGCAATTCTCTGTAAATCAAACAAACAAGTTCATTGGAAAGTGCTAATAACCAACTAGAAGCTAAAGTCCTTTTGTGAAAAAAATAGAAAATTGTGCTTACTTACAACTTATGGGCCATTGTAGGCCTCATTAGTGGAGATCTTGGAGAAGTTGTCACCATTTTGAACAAACCAAGGTCAAAGGCTCCAAAATTTCTAATATATGTGGTTATCAACTTCGATAACTATGTTGGTCCACCATAGAATATAAATAATCCAAAACATGTTCTAATCACATATTTAACATGTGAGAATTGTAGGTAAGTTTCAGTGAATATGGCATGGGATTTAACAATTAATCAATCACAAGGTTTGACATCGTATGCAAAGGAAAACAATACACATTGAAAACATTAATCATCAAGATCTGAACTTCACTATTGTTTCAAGACTAAGGTCTCTAAAGGACCTTTTCATCTCCTTTTCATTTTCATTCGAATGTTGTGCAAGGATGAAAGATAATGCATATGTCCGAATTGAGAAAGTAACTAGAAGAGGAACTTCATTCAAAATCATTTCTTCAAACAATCATGTGTGTTAACTTCTCCACAACAATTATGCATACATTTTACATTTAACTAAAGAACTATACAAATCATTTTTATAATGTGGCAATAGACATTTACCTATTTTTGTGGCATTATAATTATTATCTATATAAATATCTACAATTTTATTTTATTTCAATTTTATTCACGCATAATGTTTATAATGTAAACACTCAAAAATAATTGCTTTCCACTTCATTACACTACATTTTATATAACTTTATTTTCCATTTAAAATCTTTTATTTATTTATTTTATAGAACACTGTTTTCCATTTAAAATATTTTCAATTTTAGAGCTCATTATTTGTTTGATTACCCTTCCGTTCTCATCACTTTTGTTGACTTTGGGTACAACTGCTACTAATGATACTGGAAATTCTTTTCTTAGAATCATCCCCGTTGTATACGTGTCAGTTAAATTGTTCAGCCGAGTTGAGTCTCTACAAATACATAAACCGTGTTGAAAGTCTGTGGTCTATCGTCGTGAGCTTAGTTCTATGACATCGACGTTCGCGTGGAAAAACACTAATTGAGTGAGGAGACAAGATTCCAGAAAAAGAAAATATTTTGTATGGGAAGCTGGGTCCTTCACTTTGGAAGTATAAACCAGTCTCATACGGCCTTGACATGGCAAAACAACGCGTACGTACTTGCTACCTGTGACCAAGTCAAACCCTTTCCAAAGGCTGCTATAAATTTGCAATGAGATTCCAGTGCAATTTAACTCACTCACAGCTGCGAAGGAAAGTGACGGTACTCAGGAAAGGAAAGCGGTTGCATTTGAAATTGTTTGAGAATTTTGTTGTAGGGAAGTTTATAGTATATGAGATTATTTGTTGGATAGGCTTTAACTTTCAGGATTCGAAAGTATACATTTAATTGTGCTTCGACTAGAGGGTATTCAAACATGCTGCCCCTCTGAATTTCAAAGTGTCTATCTCACTCAAGCACAAGATCTTCAAGGCTAAGAAGTCCAGTCAAACATTGAACTACATGGAAGACATGAAAATGAAAGAAACGAGGGCCAAGATGGCGCTTAGAGGTCCGCAGCCCAACATGAAAATTAAAGAAACGAGGGCCAAGATGGCTATTAGAGGTCCGCGGCCCAGGCCTCTCAAGGTTTCTAACGATTCTCACATGTGTTTACAGAAACCTGTGATTATTTACCTCCGATCTCCTGAGGTAATACACACGGAACCGATGGATTTCATGGCTTTAGTACAGTGTCTTACCGGCTGCTCTTCCTCTTCCTCCTCTTCTTCTTCTCCTCCTCAACCTGTTGGGATTTCTAAAATGACCTGAAGGTAAATAGTCAGTATGCTAACGTTGTACAAACCAACCCTCTTGGTTTCAATCTTCTTGTGCCCGATGATAATAATAATGCATTTGATTGGCAAAAGGAAGAGAAACCCTACCAAATCATCCCCCTCCAATATGTCCAAATGATTACCCCTATCAAGTCATTTCTCCCCCGTGGTCTTCCCTAGCAGAAGAGTTATTCTCTTCGCCCTTTCCCCAACCAGTACATGACATCCCCTTCACGAAATCAGAATTACAGCCCTTCAATTCCTTGTTTGATGTGGACTACCTTTAAAATTAAAATGTTACAGGTCAATACGCAGTCTTCTATGAATTAAAAAAAACGTCATTCTTCAAAATATAATTGACTCTCTCTTTTATTTTGACAGTCATCGTCATCTTAGACAAATGAGAACAAATATATTATTACATAACGCAATTCTACTTTTTCATGGTTCAGACATAAATAAATAAGGTAATTATAATATAAAAGCACAATGACAAGTAAGGAGTAAAAAGCGCAAGTAAAAGCAAACAAAAACTAATACAAATAAATTTACAACGATAAAAAATAATTCACTTATAATTTAGGGTTCAAATCTGATGAAGCTGAGTGCAGTGGATACAAAACCTGATGAAGCTGAGTGCATTGGATACAATCTTTAAATAGTACTCAATGGAGTTTCTAAGAACAAAATATATGGGGTTGATACTATATAAATGGAGTTTCTATGAACAAACAATATGAGCTTAGGTCTTCATTTTTGGTTTTTCAATGTTTGGAATTTAATTGTTTTCTTTTCAAATTATTTGATATTTTAAAAAATTTAGTTTAAAATGTAAAAGGGTGTTAGATCAATTATCTTATGAAGGTCATATGAATTCTTTGTATTTTATGAAATAAGGATCACCTGTCATGAGAGTAAAGTACAAGATGTAAATCTATCAAAATCTGAAAATGAATCAGGTGTTTTAATATAGTTATAATCATCACTCATAAGCCCATGTATATGATGAGTAACTCTAGAAGATTGAAGAATCTATGGGGTCCATCGTATGATAAGAAAATGTCTCACTACTTGTGCCCACTTTGGAACACATTAAACTATTTTTTATCCATGTTTCTACTGATTATAGTAGATAATAGAATCATTGAGTCATGAGCGAATCTTTGATGTTAAAAATATTGTAAGATTAACTGTCTAGCAGAGTTAGCTACTTTACTTGGAATTGGGTGTATAGAGAGATCCAACATAAGTGTAATAATTAACTACATAATGTTCATGAATAGTTGTAATAGTCAACTGCAGTGGGGATGGGGATGGAAGAGGTGATACCTATGCAGCCTATTTCTATATTGAAATTATTGAAAAAACTGTAATTACTCACAATTGGGTATTTATTATCCAAATTTTTTGTTTGTCCTTTCTAGATTTGTATTGCCATCCAAGAAGATTTGCATTAATGGTCTTTTTGGTTGATGTTAGCTTTAACTTGCATGAGCTGTAGCTACACACTAATTCCTATTTATTTTTACTTATGTCTTGTGACCATTTTTGCCTAGCAAGAGAAGAGAGGTGTCAAGAAAAATCTTAGAACAAATAAAAAGGTACACAAAATTAAAGAATAGAGGAATACAAAGTTAATATATAGTTTTATGTGTAGTTGTAGCTATTGTCTATTGTTGATGAATATATACATATAGATGAAGATAGTTTTATGTGCAAATCTAGTTTCATAAATAGTTGTAGTTGTTATTTTTATCTTGCTCTGAATATTCTTGGTTTTTATTTTAATGCTCTATTTTTTATATGAAAATTAAATCCTCTATTTTCAAATATTGAATTTGTATTGATTTATCTCCCCTCCTCCTCTCTTAAAATCTTCATCTGGTATCAGAGCCAAAGGAACCTCTACCCTTATATTTTTTTGAGTTCTTTTCCATTCTCTTGAAAGGCATTAATAGATTCCATGTCTGGTGCATCCCTATCTAGTTTGCAAACACCTATTTTCATAGGAAAAATTTATCAGTATTGGTCTTTAACTATGAAAGCATTGTTTTGGTCTCAAGACATATGGAAGATAGTTGAAAATAATTATGTGAAACTAGTAGACCAGGCAACATATAACACCCTTACATAAGATGAGAAATATGCTTTGAAAGAATAGAGGAAGAAGGATGGGAAAGCTTTATTCTACATCCATCAAGCAATGCATGAGATCATACTCCCAAGAGTAACGGTAGCAAAACTAGCTAAGGAGGCATGGGATACATTAAAAATTGATTACTAATGTATGGACAAGGTAAAGACTGCTAAATTATATCTCTTTAAAAGAGATTTTAAAAATATATCAATGAGAGACTCATATTTAGTACAATTTTTATTTACACAAGTTGATGGTCTGATTAATCAAATCAAATCTCATGGAGAGGCCATATAGGATAGGAATATTGTTGAGAAGGTGATTAAAAGTCTCGTTTCTAAATTTGACCCTCTAGTTATGTCTTTGGAGG
Organism: Torreya grandis; assembly: GCA_037957365.1. Classification (NCBI taxonomy): domain Eukaryota; kingdom Viridiplantae; phylum Streptophyta; class Pinopsida; order Cupressales; family Taxaceae; genus Torreya; species Torreya grandis. The sequence continues at coordinate 279,001 of JARHVA010007896.1, forward strand.
AAACCAAAGACTTGAGTTAGTTTACTGTTGATGAGCTTCATGCCTCTCTCATCAATCATGAATATAGACTAAACAGGTCAAACATATAATTAACAAATGCTTTCTAATCTCAATCATATATAAGTCATGGAAGTGGATGGAAAACATTTAGTCCTATAGGTAGAGGGAGAAGTTCCCCTAGAGGTAGATGTAGCAGTAGTTCTACAAATGTTGGTAGTAGAGGTCAAAATTAGAATTTTAGTCACCCAAATGACCCAAGGTTTGACAAATCACACATTCAATGTCATTATTGTAAAAAATTGGGCATTATGCTCATTAATGCAAAACAAAGTAGTATGACTAGCACAAGTAAGTTCAAAATTAGTAAAGTAGCATTCCCACAAGCACTATATTTATTGCATGTACTAGGATTTCTAAAGCAATTCCTAAAAACTCCCTAGTTTAGTGCAATATTGTCCAAAAAAACCCATGTGACATATGGTATTTGGATTTTGGTTGTATTAATCACATGACAGGCAATGTAGATTTATTTTCTAGCTTGGATGAATCATTTCAAACTAATGTCATACTAGGTAACAAAAATAAGGCCACTATTTTGATTAAAGGTATAGTTTCTATTCTAACCAAAAAAGGGGAAGAGAAAGTTATGCATGATGTGTATTATGTTTCTGGTCTAAAACATAACTTAATGAGTATTGGTTAGTTGGTACAAAAAGGCTATAGATTATACATCAAAAACAATGAGTGTGTGATTTTAGATAGGTTTCCAAGCAAATAATTGATTGCCAAAGTGCAAATGACTAGCAACCAGATGTTTCCCTTGAGGATAAGATCGGATGTGAAGGGAAAAATAGCCTAATTTGTTCATAAGTTAAATAATCTATATTTTGGATCTACCTTTAAGGTAGAAAATACAAAACCTATAGCTGAAATGAATTCTATAGATTTAATATATTCTAGAGCAAGCCAATTCAATGCTGAAGAAGCAAAAGCTATTAGTGGAGAAATTCAAACAACTTTTAGTTAGTTGTAAAGGATGAATCTGGGTCGTGGCATTTTAAATTTAGGAATTTAAACTTTGGTGGGCTATAGCTACTCATATGAAGAACATGGTGAAAGGTTTGTCATTAATTGAGAAAGCAGAAAGAGTTTGTGAAGGTTGTATCTTGGGTAAACAACATATAGAGTCTTTCTTGGTAGGCAAATTAATAAGGGCAAGAGTAGCACTTGAGATTATTCATTCAGATATTTGTGGGAAAATGCAAACACCTTCTATAGGAGGCTGCACTTATTTCCATAATTTTATTAATGACTTTACGAGGAAAATTTGGGTTTACTTATTAAAACACAAGTCTAATGCATTAGCTTATTTTTAGGAGTTCAAGACACTTTTGGAGAAGCAAAGTGGCTACTAAATCAAGGTTTTGAGGATAGATATAGGTGGTGAATATATTTATAATGATTTTATAAATTTTTGTAGATCACATGGCATACACAAGCAATTTATAGCCCACTATACACCTCAACAAAATGGTGTCACAAAGAGGAAGAACCAAACTATTATGGAGATGGCATGTAGTATGTTGGCAGCCTAGCATTTACATAATGAATATTGAGCTAAGGTAGTGATAGATTTTTTTTATATCATGAATAGGTGCCCAATAAAGAGTGTGAAGAATAAAGTCCCTCAAGAGGCTTGGACAGGTAAGAAACATAGTGTTTCTCATTTTAAGGTATTTGGTTGTGTTGCATATACACATATTCCAGATGAGTTGAGGAAGAAGTTAGATAATAAAGGACAAAAATGTATATTTATTGGCTATTCAGAGAATATAAAGGCATATACATTGTTTAATCATATCACTAAAAAGGTTATAATTAGCTATGAAGTTCAGTGTGTGGAGGATGAAGCATGGGATGGAAGTGTAGAGAGGAATGTAAAAATTATAGTTGTTGTTCATCATGATGATATTGCAGATGAAGTGTTTTCATCATCAATTACAACTTAAGCAATGACTCTTTCCACTCTTACGATAACATCATAAGTTGTAGTTCAAGCTACACCTCCATTCACAACAATGAGATCTTCAAGGTTTTTGCCCATACAAATAATACAAAAAACTCCATAGGTAAACACAATAGCATCTACATCAGCTGACATCCTCAGAGAAACTCTAACTATCACTCCAAGTAGTTCTACATCTTTGGATCCAACTCTAACAAGCATGCTACCACAAAAAATAAGGAGTTTGAGTGAGTTGTATAATGTTGATACAATAAATTCATTTTCAGTCTTTGATTTATTTTATCATGTAGATGATCCATTAACATTTGAATAAGTAGTGAGCGATGATACATGGGCACCAGCCATGGATGAAGAGATTGAGTCCATTGAGAAGAATCAAACATGGGAGTTTTTTTAGTTGCCTCAAGGCAAGGATGTAATAAGCGTAAAGTAGATTTATAATATTAAACAAGATGTTGATGGAAATATGCAAAAGAATAAATTAAGTCTAGTTGTAAGGGCATTCACACAATAGCTCAGATTAGATTTCAATGAAACATTTTCTCCTATTTCATGGTTAAATACAATTAGGACCGTATTGGTTACTGTTGTCCACAACAAGTAGTCTTTGTACCAATTGGATGTGAAATCAGCATTTTTAAATGGTTATCTAGAAGAGGAAGTGTATGTTGAACAACCACAAGGCTATCAGATACCGGGTCATGAAAAAAAAAGTATATAGATTAAAGAAGGCACTTTATGGATTAAATCAAGTTCCTAGAACTTGGTATAGCTGCATTGACTCATATCTCATTCAAAATGATTTCCAAAGAAGTGGTTGTGAGCCAAATTTGAACACTAAATTCAAAAATCAAGGTAACATTCTAATTGTTTGTTTGTATATAGGATGATGTAATCTTTACTGGTGATCTTAGCATAGATGCTTTCAAAAAAATAATGAAGAGTGAATTTGAAATAAATGATTTGGGGCTTATGAGATATTCTTTGGCAATCGAAGTCATCAATCCAATGATGGTATATTTATTTCTCAATCCAAATATGCAATCTTGAAGAGATTCAATATGGTAAAGTGCAAAGTAGCCCTAACACTAGTCATGATGGGATTGAAGCTAAGGAGGATGATGGACCATGTGTGGATCCTACATTGTTCAAGAGGCTGGTTGGAAGCCTTATGTATTTAAAAGCCACAAGACCTAATATTATGTATGGTATAAGCATAATTTTAAGCTTTATGGAGCCTCCAAAAAACTCTCATTGGTAGGCCGATAAGAGAATACTGAGGTATGTGAGTGGTATAAAGAATTTTGACACATTGTACTCCACTTCAGCTGATTTTAGTCTTGTTGGTTACATAGACTATGATTTTAGGGGTAGCATAGATGATAAAAGAGCACTTATGGGTATGATTTTCAATTTGGTATAGGTGTCATGTCATGGGCTTCATAGAAATAGCCCATTGTGACTCTTTCTTCGGCTGAAGTTGAGTATGTGGCAGCGACTAGTGCAGCTTGTCAAGCCATTTAGATGTAAAAATATTTAAAAGATTTTATGTATAATAGAAAAGAAGTCGCTAAAATATTTTGTGACAATAGTTTAGCCATTACATTATCCAAAAATCATGTTTTTTATAAGATAACTAAGCATATCGATACTAGGTGCCATTTTATTAGAGAGCTTGTCAACAACAATGAAATGTGCCTAGATTTTTGTAGGTCTAAAGATCAATTTGCTGACATATTTACAAGACCATTGGCAATGGAGACGTTTCAATATTTTTGAAGTTATTTAGGTGCTTTTGATCATGTAAATGTATGCATATTTGAATATAGCTCCAAAAATATGGCTCTAAAAAAGCTCTAAAGATAGCTCTCAAGATAACTACTTTAAAGGTAGCTCTGTAGATAGCTGCTCTGAAGATAGCTGATCTGAAGATAGCTTTAAAGATAGCTGCTCCAAAAATTGATCTAAAGATAGTTGTTCTGAACATAACTCTAAAACGTGTAGCAATAGCTCTGGGGTTGTTCGATACAAATTTATGATGATCCCCAATAGTTTAAATTAAGAGGGAGTATTGAAAAAGCTATAATTACTCACAACCAAGCATTTATTGTCCAAATATTTTATTTATCCTTTCTAGATTTGTATCATCATCCAAGAGGATTTGCATTAATGGTCTTTTTACTTGATGTTAGCTTTATCTTGTGTGATCAATAGCTACACATTAATTCCTATTTATTTTTACTTCTGTCTTGAGACCAACATTGCCTAGCAAGAGAAGAGAGGAGTCAAGAAAGACCCTGGAACATATAAAAAGGTGCAAAAATTTCTAGAACAAAGGAATGTATAGTTAATATATACTTTTATGTGTAGTTGTAGCTGCGGTCTATTGTTGATGAATATATGCATATAGCTAAATCTAGTTTTATGTGTAGATCTAGTTTCATTAATAGTCATAGCTGTTCTTTTTCTCTTGCCCTAAATTTTTTAGGTTGTTATTTTTATGCTTTGTTTTGTCTATGCAAATTAAATCCTCTATTTTTAAGCATTGAGTTTGTATTTATCTCCCCTCCTCCTCTCTTAGAACCTTCAGAAATGTGAATAATGGTATGGAATTTAAGCAAAATATCCTACATTTGAGATGATATGATTTTAGCTCAATATATCAATATTCATAGCGTTGGTGGTTGGAGATCTGTCCCCCTAAAACCATTTGAAATATTAATCCATTTATGTTCATCATTCAATTTTATAAATAAATTTATGATAAAAACTTGACATTTTAGTACCAACAACACCTCTACCAAGCAATGGATAGCTCAATAAAATACGCTTGTAGAAACTGAAGTGGTGTGGAGAGTTGTATATTATGATGGTTGAATTGGCACTAAGCATGGAAACATTTCCCCCTTTGAATAAGACCTCATTATCAAAATGCATACTATCCTTGGCTATAGGTACTAGCACGATTATGCTTATAAATGATGGATCAAAGCATTTATAAAATTTATAATTGTGACGTTAAGTTGTGTACTTATATACAAATAGTCACTCATCTCAGCAAAACTGCCAAAGTAAGCAAACAATGAAACCAAGAATTATTGGAACACCCAAGTGATAAAGAAGCTCCAACTGAGCAGATCCAGTGTTCTCAAAACCAATGAAATCAGTAGAACATCCAAATATTCATCTCGTCGTTCAGAAGATCATCATATAATCAAAAGTGTTCCTATGTGATAAACTTCAGTGAGAACAAAAAAATACAACAGCAAATCTTTCGAAAACAGTACTTCAGATCACCAAGATTTCAAATTGGAGAATTATGCTGAAAAAAATAATATAAAGTGTGCACAACCTATTACGAAAGAAATGTTATGCACTTAAAATCCCTCATAAAACCAAACACATATCTTTGTATAACACCAAAAAAAATACCAATACAACATATCTTTGTATCACACCCCCAAAAAAATACCAATACAACAATATGTTTTTTAAATGTTAAAACCAAAATAAAAATTATATATACACAAGCATAAAGAATTTTACCAGTTCTATAAGATGAAGATACAACTTAATCTGTTCTATAGGCTTAAAAGTTTTTATCATTAGAAATATTCAACACAATATTAAACTTCCTCTGATAAATTGATAGCTCATATATAACCTTAGACTACTGATGCCACAAAAAATAAAAATTCGTGCTAAAAAATTACAATATGCACTAAAAACTTGTTAAAAAAGTAACTCACGGCTTTGTATTGTAGAAAATAAAGCTAGTAGACATAGAAAATCAGATTATCAACATAGCAAGATGCTTTACATACACACAAATCAAAATAGAAACTATGCATTTATAAGTAAAAGGAACTTTCAATTCACTTTTCTATGTTGGAAGCTTTTGTCAATAAAAGTTCTCGTTGCAATATTAATCTTCCATTTAAAAATTTGTATATAAATTCAAATTACTGTTGTTATCATTCATCCATGTCTATATATATATATATTACATAAATTTTTATATTTTTAAACAAAATTTAATATCAAATAAGTATCAGAAAAAGAAGAGTGTGATCCATAAAATTTTTATTAATGACATTTAAAAGTCTAGCATTTTATATCTGCTAGCACATCACCGACTGTAATTTGCCAAACCAAAACATTACCGATGCAATCAATTTAATGGTCAAGGGATGTGGATGAGTTGCACCGTAAGAAATGCCTTTGGGCGTAATTAACATTTTCAATTGAATCCAACATGAAAAAACAAAGGACCTTTTGATGTTTCTCAGTATAGAGCAGAAATATTATAAATCAACATTTGTTTCCTTAAATACGGCAGATAGATCAAAGCTTGAATAATTTTATTACAGATTATAATACTTTCATTTATGTCCCTGCCAACTGGACAATCTACACAATTTTCTGACTGAAATCCAATGGCACTTTCCGTGTAATAAATCCAGCCATTAAAACGGTTAAGAAGCTTCCTCTTGATGACGGCGAGGCAGACATGATTGTCGTCGACCAGTAAAACTCTATTGAATTACCATGTTGAAAACCCACACGGACGGCAACAAATTTAATGTAAAAGAGGCTTGGTTTGGCTTTGGGAACGGGAAGTTTGATTCATGATAGAGCGTTTGGGATAGTATTTCACATTATGAGTAGAAGTTGAGTCTTTTTTCCAATATAGAGTTTGAGTTGTGATTACCAATCAACAGTTTTATTATATAATTTTTATGTATTATTATTTTTTTATAATATATGATATTTTAAGGCATTTCAATAATGAACATATGTTCAAGAATCTTGATTAAGAGAGCTATACAAGATGATGTATACAAAAATGACATTGAGAAATATTTGGACATATACAATCCTTTTTATCTTCACCATCAAGGAAAAGACCCCATAATATTTGCTAAGGATAAAACATAAGCTTGTGATATTTATTTATTTTATTTTATGTAAATATTATATCTACCTCATGCTTATCTTGATTCATAACCAAGATTGTCTATATTATCTTGGTACAATTTTGTAGACAACATTTTAAATTAAGTAGGCCAATCTATCGATGCTGATCTTATGTTACAAATTCACCAAAATTTGAATTTGTTCTTGTATAAATAAGCAAGTGATTGAAATCATCTTATCATCACAGACATGGTAGTTACTTATCAAGCAATCATCTAGGCTCTTTTGGATAACTTCATAGTCATTGTTAGTGATATGAATTTTCTATTTTTCAACATGATTTATTTATACACTTTGAGGGTTTTTGACAAATCAAATAGGCAAATACTAACCTTATCTATAAAGGCACCCAAACCAAACACATAATAATTGATTTTTTCTTTTGGCTGAGGTAACTAGGGTATGCCTAAGGGATTCAAGCCTACCACATCTTCCACAACCAGATTCTCATTAGTGGGTAACAAATTTACCTATTAATGTACTTTATGAACTAAGTAAAGGTTACTTCCCCAGTCATCCACTCTAGATACATCACCCAATGTCCTTCTCTAGTATTCAAATGTCCTGCTTTAAGCTTCACCCCTTTGCCTTTTTTTGTTGTTTCACCTAATATAAAAATAAACACTCTCTTACCACCCTACTTTATCTCCCAGGCCCCAAATGTAAGAAATGGTAGCATCCTAGCAATTACGACTGTCTCAGTTTATTAGAACAAAACTCCTAACACACACGAGCTCTCAATCATGGCACACACCCTTTTCCTCCATGATTGCTCAAAATGAATGTTCCTCTCCCATTGATATCTTGACCTATGTCATTTTCCACTCCCTACCCATCCACATAAATAAACCACATCACAAAGGAAATTTAACTTCCTTCTTTAGATTATACTGAAGGTGCCCAATAGGAATATAAATTTCCTAAAATTTAATATTGAGTAAATTTTCCAAGCTTAACTCAGCATCTTGGGTCAATATTTTTAACAAATCAATGGGAAAGGGGGAGTCCATTCCTTGAAACTGCCCTCATGATTTTATCTTAAATTTATGGTTACATCTATAACCCAACTAGCCACTACACTCCCTGCCCAGTTCATATGTTAAAACTCCAAAAACTTAAGGGAATCCCTCAATCCCTTAACTTCCTATAGAATAATTCATATTTTCTAAGAAGTAGTGCTCCCTGACCATTGCATATTGATGATTATTTGAGCATCTCCTTTCACAATCAAATTTTTGTATCCATGATCCACAACAACTGAAATTTCTTTTAGTACGGCATGAGCCTCCTCCACATTATTCCTTTCTACTCGAAGTAGAATCGGTTACACACCATGTCCTCAAAAAAATTAACCTACTCTCACCATTTTCAAGTTTCCTTTTGATGCCCCACCAAATTTTAATTTTATTAGACCCACATGTAGGGATCTCCAATGATGATTTTGTATTAACCCATGATCCTAATAACCCATTGTCCCTTCTCAAGTAGAAAATAATCATACCAATTATGGATCCAAATTTATTCAGTTGGATCCATGGAAAGTGCCTTCACCCCCATGCCATCATCATCTCCTTAATATTCTTTCTTATTACTTCTTAGACCCAATACATTATATGGGAATAATCATTGACTATTTTTCTATTCCTTTCCATCCATAAAATCTAGTAGACCACCATCATACTAACTTCTTAGATCTACTTTAAGCATATGATGAATACAATTTGAGTATCCAATGAGAGAGAAAGACCCTAGGATTCTTGGAGAAAGTGAACTCAATATTGAAGCTACCCTAAAGTAGCCCACACACTTCCTAGGTGAAAGAGCAATGGAGCATAAAATAATCACTTGATTCCTCTTTAGCATGGCACAATACACATATAGATGGTCAAATATAACGTATTTTCCTTAGTTGGTCAAAAGTTAAAATTATTTTGAGAGTCACTGTCTAGAGAAAGAAGTTTGCCTTAGTAGGCCTTTCAAATTCCAAACAATCTCCACATGAAACTTATTGTGGTCAATCCTTCCATTCTTAAAATAGTTTGGAAAGTCATTTCAAATGTGACCTCTACCTAGGGGTAGCCTTATAAAATTAGATTATTTGATCCTACTCTATTAGGTATCATAAAGTTATGTAGTTCTATAAAAACAAGAAACATTAGCTTCTGATAGAGTATCCAACCATCTTAGTTTCTTCCACTTTCATCTAGGGCATGTCTTATCTATGTAATATACCACCTTTGAACCCCATGAGTTCTCAACATAGTTCATTAGTGAAAGTAATTTCTCACATTCCACTAGAGCATCATAACTCAACCAAACATCTCTCCAAAAATAAATACTCAAACCATTTCCAAGATTCCATCTAACCCCTGTGAGTACTACACTATGTGAAGACTTCAAAACATTCCATATCATCAATCCCTAATTTTTTTTTAATTGTGTGAAAAATTTAATTACTTCCTGAGAGTCTAGATATTTATGCTCAAGGAGTCAGCTTCACAGGTTCTCTTTATACACATACATCTTCTATAGCAACTTAGCCCCTAGGGATTTATCCATTATGTCCATTCTATGAAATCACAATCCTCTTGAGGACTTAGGAAGACAAACATTAGTCCAAGGGACCACTACATACTTTATTTTCCCTTCTAATCCATTCCACAATAAATTTCTCTACATTTTTACAATTACATCTCTTATTTTCCTATGTATTTTGAAGACAATTAATAAGAAGATTGAAATTGATTGTAATGTGGATTGAATGATCTTAATTATGCCTACAATAGATAGCCATTTTCCTTTCTAAGACACAAGTTTCTATTCTAATCAGATTACCATTGGCTATCAAACCTCAAAGTTGTATCTTCTAATGAACAGAGGCATACCTAAATAGGAGCTTGGAAAAATGCTTTCATAAAATCCAAGGATACTCATACTTTTTAATTTCATCCTCACCTTTGCATTCATGAATAATATTTTGTAATTATCCATACTCACTCTATATGTTAGCACAATCCCATAGGAGTTTAATATTTATTTTATATCCTTGGATTCCTTCTCTAATGGATCTCCATAGAAAAATGTATCATTGATAAATTAAAGGTGTGTGATAATTTCAAATTTTGCATTAAGGTTCAATCCATTCAACCTCCCTTCAACCCTAACCTTCTTCAGGGCTTGTCTAAGGGCCTCTACTACTATAATAAATAGGTAAGTGGAAAGGGGGTCACCTTGCATGATTCCTCTGGATGAGTTAAAAAACCCCATGGATGATTTATTGACCATCACTGAGAAGGAGGCTTTAGAGATGCAATCCCTGAACCAACATTACCACTCCTCACTAAATATAAACCTTTATAGCATCTAATCTAGGAAATCCTAATTTATTATATTATACACTTTTACCATATCCAAATTGATGACCACCACTGATCCTTTTTATTGATGGAGTAGATGGTCTCATGATAAATGACATTCCCATCTAAGATTTGTCAACCTAACATGAAACCACCTTGTTCCTCACATATCATATCTTCCAAAAATTATTTTAATCTTAAGGACATCACTTTGGTTATAATATTATACAAAGTATTACATAGGGAATCAAATTTGAATGAATCAAAAAAGGGACACTCATCCTTCTTTGGAATAATGTCTAAAAAGGTATTGTTCCATTCCCTAAAAAATATTTTTCCTTTTCCTACACTCCTCCACCACATCCAAAAATCCTTAAAAATCAATTTCAAAAGCATTGGGAAACCTTATCTAGAACCCATCTAGGTCACTGGCCTTGTTAGCCACTAGGCTAAACATTGCATTTTTGATCTCTTCTAAGGAAGTGGGAGCCATCAATTTTTTATTCTACTCACTAGAGACAAGAGCTAGAATAAACTAGTGGAATCAACATTGGGCATCCTCCATTGGCATCAACTCCTCCTTTAATAGGTATTTGTATAAGACTACAACCTCCTTTTGGATATCTAATACATCTTCCAATTATCTTCGATCTAGGGTGATAATCTTGTTGATTCTATTTATGTTCCTACAGTGAGTAGCTATGATTTGAAATAATTTTGTATTTTTGTCCCCTTGATTCAACTAGACAAACCTCAAAATTTTAATCCCAAGGCTCTTTTCCTAGGCTAAAATCTTATGTCTCTCACTAAAAAGATACTCTTTAAAGTAGACAACTCCACCAATTATTCCCCCTTTTTTAAAGTATGTTGTAAGATCATAAATTTCTCATTTACAACTACTTTTCTATCTTATAAGTTATAAAAATTCTATTTGTTCCACTTGAGGACTCCACTTAAAACCTCGTTTATCTTTTGGGAGAGGATGAACCATTTATAACCCCTCACTTTATACTTCTTTTAGTCATTAATAAGTATGATGAAATTTGAGTCTTGAAACCACATGAATTAAAACTTGAAGGGCACCCTGCATAACTTCAACTCCTACTCTTTAATAAGTAATATTTACTGGTGATCTAATCCTACAAAATCAATGACCTCTATCATGAAGGTGATTTTTTTTTCAAATATCTCTGAGTGGAGATGTAATCTATCCAACCTTTCCAATATTAGTTGGTCCTTTTAACACTTATTATTCCAAGTAAAGCTCGCCCCATAGGAGTAAATAATAAACAATCAAGATTATTGACAAAAATAATTAAAATCACTTATTTCCTGAGTAATCTTGATTGAACCACCTTTATTTTATAAAATTTTGAGGGTTACATTGAAATCCCACAAAGAATGCAATCCGCATATTACCCACATTTAAGCACAAAATATTATCCCATAAGGCCTTTCTCCCTTCCACCATCATTGGTCCATAAATATTTTAAGAGTAAAAAAAGACATTTCCTATTCAATTATTTAATCATTACATTGATTGATTGATTATCTAAGCAGATCAGGTTACAATTTCATAAATTTTGTTTTCATAACACAACTAGGACTCTACCCCAAACTAGCATGACTTTGTTACTCCTTCCCATAAATATTTACCTATCTTAGTTTCCTAAAGTAAGAGGATATTAGGCTTCTAGGTCTCTACTAGCTGCTTGACCAAGAAAAACTTGTCATAGGTATGAAAGACTCTAACATTCTATCTTAAGATTTTCATAATGACCAGGTTATAGAGATACATCTACCACCCAATTGAATTTTAGTGAGATTCAACTCCCTCCCCCATTCTATGTCGGTTTGAGTTTCATATTAGATCTCATTTCTATCCTTCTTCCTTATTTTTTTCTAGGAGGACCTATGTAGGGTTGGAGCTTGGTTACGATAGAGAATTGGTGATAATTAGAAGATCTAATAGAAAGTTAAATCTCTTTTACTTCTAAGTTCAAATTCTTGGATGAGAGATGGCTATCTTCTTTGATAACTCCTACTTTCAGCTTTAGGTTAAAACTTGGAGGTGTTGTAGGTGAGTCTCCATTAATTAGGTTAGGAGGGTTATCCATATATCCAACCACTAGAGTGGGGATTGGGGGGATATTTTCATTAGAGTAAAAAACCTCCATCTTCCTTTTAAGATGATTTTCAACATCCACCAAGGATGAATACTTAACCAATGGGTAGTCCTTCCATTGATCTTCTCCACTTAATTCCTCCTCCTTTATTGGGGAATCCTCAAGGATAGAATCCTTTAGGGATGAATCGAAAATATGGTTTCTTGTGGGGAAGAATTGAGTATGATGTCTCCACACAAGATTATTGCCTACTTTTAGAATTAGCATTCTTCTTCCAAACCTTCCCAAGAGTAAAATGTTCATGAAACCTTATCCCAAACCTAGCACACCTTGATATCAAAATTCAAATTTATCCTTGAGTTAGAGTGAACCTTATTTAGACAAGTCTTTGTAGTGTGCTTTACATGCCTACAAAAGAAATACTAAAATGGTAGGGATTCATAGTCTACTTATTGAACCCAATTACCTCTGCTTGAGGATAAACTGATCACTTTGGAAATACACATTTCTAGGTGAATCCTTACACAAACTCTTGCATATGATCATAATTCTCTGAAGGCCATATAATCTAAAACATAGACAAACTATGCAATCTTTTTTTTCTAAAAGTTTTAAAATATCCTCACTCCAATACTCATCAAAAACTTATAAAATATGGCCCACATTAGTACATCTTACATCCAATCCTCACTAAGATTTAAATTTAGGGACAAATACTGAGAATACATACATGTGTTCTATAAGAACCAATCCCCCTTAAAGATAACATCTATGGCTGTAATCAACTGAAACAAGACATGGAAGAAGCCCTTAGTTAAAAGTTTTATCTTCAGCCTAGGGAAACACTTCTAATTTAACCCCATCCAATTTTGTAAAACATCTCGACTCAGACATGCTCCAACAAATTTGTATATCATGGATATTTCAGTCAAAATTTAATATTCATCCTCCAACACTTTCGCATTCACAAACAAAATTGGTATATCTTCTGACATTTGAATAGTCAGCCCACAATACATAGAGAACTTGAGTCTACGCACCTCTTCCTTTGAATCTTTTCTCCACTCATTTAGAATAAAATGGAATTAAAGCATCTAGTTTGGACCTCCAAGCTTATCCACTTCCAAAAATGTTACACCCATATAATGCTCCTCAATATTTTTGTCAGAACCATATTAATCACATTAGGTTTTAGGTGAATACTGAACTTATTTTCAATCTCCTTGATCATTATCCCTCTACTATCGACCTAATCTTCTCTTCCCTTCTTAGTCATTTGAAACTTCCCCAAGTGCTTCTCTTTGGCCAATCTCCTCTTCTCCTTATCTGCCATACTCACCTAGTACGTCTCCAATTCCATAACTCTACCTGATCCCTAATACCTATCACTGATTCATTCTTCCTTGCACTTACGCATTATGCTTAGCATCCTCATTTATTCTAATTTCACATACTAATCTATATTAATTAAAATATAATCCCACCTTAAATGCAAGAACTTCCTAATTTTAGTACTGTGGGAAATTATCATTTAATAAAGTTAAAATTTGTAGCATGAAAATCTAGTCTAGAAGGAAATAAATCAAAATTAGGAACATAGAATTCTTACCTTAGCTTCACACTAGTAGCGATATTGAATTAAATGATATTGAAATTGCAGGGCAACATTACTTTGATAATAACTATAATTGGAATGAACATATTGTGCCTTCACAATCATTACACATGACCACATAAATCCTTAGCTCAAAACATATGTTCTATGATGAAAACACATTGTTTTTGAATTTTTTCTTAAAAAATTCAAAAATAAAAATCATAATACACCATTAAAATGATCATTTAAGATATTAATAGAGCAATTGATAAGGTTCATCTATTATATTTTTGTTCTTATACAAGTACTTGAAGTCCCCAAGTTGTTAGTAATTTCTCCACTAGGGATAAAAACATTCAACATAAATGCATAAAATATAAATTAAAGGTACTATCAATCTTTGAAGAGGAATTAAATAATTTTCAATATGGATTCATATAAACAATGAGCTTTTAAGCCAGATATAGTATATTTTATTTATAAGCATGTGTTTCAAACATTTATTCAACACAAAAACACCCAAAATTACAAAATTAATATGAAGTTAAACTAAAAAAGAAATTTAATATAGTTTTCATAGTAGACAATCTATTTTGGAAGTAACTAATTTATTTCTAAAAATGAAGTTTTAGTGTCACACCAAATACAATGAGGCTATATGTTTATTGAGAAAGGGAATTATTATACAATGTAGATATAAAACCCCATATCCATTACAAGCCAAACCAAAAATGTTCATTAATGAGGATGGCCAAAAAAAGTACATGCTACCCTAGAATGATGAAAAATCAAACATCGACAATGCAAGACAACTTTTAATGTGGCATGCAAATGTTGATTTCCAACCAATCATCTCACAATATGTTGTTCTCAATTATATATCAAACTATGAATCAAAATTAGAAAATGAATTTTAAAGCTACCACCATATGATGACTATAATATCATATACAATTATAATCAAAATCCGTACCATACATCAAGTTCCTAATAGAAACTATTGTCAATTGTGGCATAGGTGCACATGAGACGTGCCATATGCTACAAAAGATATCTCTAAAAAAATGTATTCATGCATTTTTTACCCTATCTATTTGTAAACAAATATTCAGATGTGTGTTTCAAGGCATATCTAAGGAAACCCCAACACCATCCTTCATTGATAAATATATAAATATTCCTTCTTTTCTAAACACATTACCATTCATTGAGGCAATAAAAATAAAGTATTTAGACAATAAAAGGAAAACTAATCAATAGAGAGTGAAAGGTTGAAGCAATAATTCACATCTTCTATCATTTATATTTTATTTCCATTATTGATTCACCATCATACAAATATTTCTATTGGGTGGGGATTTTCTTGTGTCAACCATTTTGAAACATTGCAATGGATATTGGTCTAAAAAAATAGGAAATTGTTACACATTGTGAAGAAATAAAATTTACATAACATCCATGGTATATTGAGTGTAAACATACACCATATAAAAGCAAAGCTCAAATAGTTGGTGAGGATAGTGATATACAAAAATATGGATAAATAGAATTGGAAAAATAAAAACGGGCAATCTTATCTCACATGAACCCATCAACTATCAAATAGATAAAGGATAATTGACGTGATTCTCTTTTGTGACTTCAAATATGACCAAAATTATAACCATACTAAAGTGATAATCAACCTAAACACTGTAGATACCCAAATGTGGCACAAGGTTTTTTTTAAAAGATCTTTTAACCATTTTATTTATGTGTCTCTAGCTAAGAGTTAAGTACTTATTAGAGTGTGTCTTTTATGTTTTCTCATTTAGTTTTTTTATTGTACATGACTTTTTGGTCCCCCTTACCCATCCACACTAGTCAAATTATGATTTCAAAAAATAAATATATAACCCCCTTTTATCATTTTGAGCTTACTTTTTTCTAGGTTAGTTCCAACCATTATTGTCAAGATCAATTGTTGATGTTGACCCTTAATTTTTTAATTTATTTCTTTCGGAACATTTCATTTGATTCTTGAAGCATGATACAATGGCTACAAAGACAAACATATCTAGAGAAATGGCTCAATGAATGAATTCATAATTTTACAGAAGAGGAAGTAAGAAGAATAGGAAGTTTTACACAATAAGTTATTTAAAAGCACATTTATGGTGAGTTATATGATATTTTATCATATAAATTGCTTGGAATATTTAGTGCATGGTTATCAAGTAGGGATACTATTATTATTAGCAAAAAATGACATAATTTATAGCTTCAAGAAAATAAAAACTAGAAAACCTACAAATATTAGACAACTATTAGACTCATGTAATAGATCACTAGATAAAAACTACCACCAATAGATATATTACAAAAATTTATATATTTGGATTTTAAAGCTACATAAAACTTATTTTTAAGCTGAATTCGAGGAAAGTTTCTCCACTGAATACTTACTCTTATCAAGATGTTGGTTATTGAAAAGGCCATGGTGCCTATCCCTACCAACATGAGGTAGTCACTTTGGGTGTTATGGGGGTGCATGAAATGTAGGATTTAATGATGAATAGATGAGTAAAGGAACTTGAACCTAAACCCAAAATATGGAGGATGTAGATAAACAAGTGAGAAGGAAATTTTGGGATTGGAAAGAGATCTCTGACAATAAACAAATTGGAATAAATAGGATAACTGAAATGTAATTGTGAATAAGAGTAAAAGTAAAATAGAGGATGTAAAATATAGGGGAACCCAAAGAGAGGCTAGAAAATTTATAAAAATTGGAGACTATAAAGAATGGGGAATTGAAGGTCATGAAAAAGAAAAAGACATAAATTGGGATATAGAAGATATGGAACAAAGTGAGGAGAAATAGAAAAGCATATTAGAAAAAAACAATTAGAGGATACTGGTGGATCATAGTTATAAGGAAGGATATTGTTTAGACCAGAGAAATAATATTCTTTGGAGGTTGTTATGCAAACTTATAGGATCATCACCTGTTCAATATCATAGATATAAGTTGAATAGATAGATCATTCATTTTGTAAGTACGCATCCCCCAAGCCCATTTAATCTTCATAAAAGAGAAATAAAAGTACATAGGTTAGGATAGGAGGAAATTGGTTTGAATCATTCACAAATAAATTTCGTAAAATTAGCACAAAATATAAGAAGATAATAGACAAAAAGTTAGAACAGGTTAGATTTTATTTCACAACAAGTTTTAAGATACCAGTAAAGACTATTTTTCATAAGTCGGTAGTAGTAGTTAAAACTACACCAATCATGTCATTGAACATAGGAATTTTGATTGATTTGACAACATATGATGGGTGTTATGATCTTGAACAATAATTGTTAACCTATTATATGCAGTGGAAGGTTATTATTGTGATCACTGAGTATGTGAAAATGTGTGAGCTCAGGGGAGCATTAACAAGGCAAGCTCTGGAATTCATTTATAAAATAATGTTAATTATTTAAGCCTTCAATAGGTAAGGACCAATTAATTATAGAATTCAACATGAAAAAGTGATCAAACCTGACCATTTAGGATCTTAAAGAGATTTGTCTACAAAGTGTACAATCAATGTGGGAATATGATGGCAAATTATTAGATTTACTGAACAAAGTTGACTTCATTTTGTAAGATAAATATAATGTTGCCTAGTTTGTGGAGGGACTGTACAACAAACGTCACTTTTGTTTACCCTTCCGTTCTCATCCCTTTGACTTTGGGTACAACTGCTAGTAATGATACTGGAAATTCTTTTCTTAGAATCGTCCTCGTTGTATACGTGTCAGTTAAATTGTTCAGCCGAGTTGAGTCTCTACAAATACATAAACCGTGTGGAAATTCTGTGGTCTATCCTCGTGAGCTTAGTTCTATGACATCGACGTTCGCGTGGAAAAATACTCATTGAATGAGGAGACAAGATTCCAGAAAAAGAAAATATTTTGTATGGGAAGCTGGGTCCTCCACATTGGAAGTATAAACCAGTCTCATACGGCCTTGACATGGCAAAGCAACGCGTACGTACTTGCTACCTGTGGCCAAGTCAAACCCTTTCCAAAGGCTGCTATTAAGGCTGCGAAGTAAAGTGACGGTTTCAGGAAAGGAAAGCTGTTGCATTTGAAATTGTTTTAGAATTTTGTTGCAAGGTTATTTGAGAATTTTGTTGTAAGGTAGTTTATAGTATATGAGATTATTTATTGGATAAATTTTAATTTTCAGGATTCGAAAGTATACATTTAATTGTGCTTAGACTACAGGCTATTCAAACATGCTATCCTTCTGAATTTCAAAGTGTCTATCTCACTCAAGCACAAGATCTTCAAGGTTATGAAGTTCAGTCATACATTGAACTACGTGGAAGACATGAAAATAAAAAGAAACGGGGGTCAAGATGGCGCTTAGAGGTCCGCGGCCCAGGCCTCTCAAGGTTTCTAAGGATTCTCACATGAGTTTAAAGAAACCTGTGATTATTTACCTCCGATCTCCTGAGATAATACACACGGAACCAATGGATTTCATGGCTTTAGCACAGTGTCTTACCGGCTGCTCTTCCTCTTCCTCTTCCTCCTCTTCTTCTTCTCCTCAACCTTTTGGGATTTCTAAAACTGACCTGAAGGTAAATAGTCAGTATGCTCACCTTGTACAAACCAACCCTCTTGGTTTCAATCTTCCTTTGCCTGATGATAATAATAATGCATTTGATTGGGGATTTCTAAAACTGACCTGAAGGTAAATAGTCAGTATGTTCACCTTGTACAAACCAACCCTCTTGGTTTCAATCTTCCTTTGCCCGATGATAATAATAATGCATTTGATTGGGAAAAGGAAGAGAAACCCTACCAAATCATCCCCACTCCTATATGTCCAAATGATTACCCCTCTCAAGTCATTTCTCCCCCGTGGTCGTCCCTAGCATAAGAGTTAGAGTTGGATATGCTTTGTTATCCCCAGTTAGACTTATTCTATTCGCCCTTTCACCAAACAGTACATGACATCCCCTTCACGAAATCAGAATTACATCCCTTCAATTCCTTGTTTGATGTGGACTACCTTTAAAATTAAAATTTTACAGGTCAATACGCAGTCTTGTATGAATTAAAAAAACCGTCATTCTTCAAAATATAATTGAATCTCTTTTTTATTTTTATAGTCATCGTCATCTTAGACAAATGAGAACAAATATATATTACATAATGGAATTCTACTGTTTCATGGCTCAGACATAAATAAATAACGTAAATATAATATAAAAGCACAATGAAAAGTAAGGAGTAAAGAGTGCAAGTAAAAGCAAACAAAAACTAATATAAATAAAATTACAATGATTAAAAATAGTTCACTTATAATTTAGGGTTCAAATCTGATGAAGCTGAGTGCAGTGGATACAATCTTTAAAAAGTACTCAATTGAGTTTCTAAGAACAAAATATATGGGGTTGATACTATATAAATGGAGTTTCTATGAACAATCAATATGAGCTTAGCTCTTCAATATTTGTTTTCCAATGTTTTTAATTTAATTTAATTTAATTTAATTTTTTAAATTATTTGATATTTTGTATATATTTTTAAATTAAATTTAAAATGTAAAAAGGTGTTGACCAATTGTCTTATCAAGATCATGTGAATTCTTTGTATTTTATGTGTAAGGATCACTTGTCATGAGAGTAAAGTGCAAGTTGTAAAAAGTGGATCTTTGATGTTAAAAATATTGTAAGATTGACTATCTAGCAGAGTTAGCTACTTTACTTGGAATTGGGTGTATAGACAGATCAACATAAGTGTAATAATTAACTACATAATGTTCATTAATAGTTGTAATAGTCAACTACAGTGGGGATGGGGATGGAAGAGGTGATACCTATGCAGCCTATTTTTATATTGAAATTATTGAAAAAATTGTAATTAATCACAATTGGGTATTTATTATCCAATTTTTTTGTTTGTACTTTCTAGATTTGTATCGCCATCCAAGAGGATTTGCATTAATGGTCTTTTTGGCTGATGTTAGATTTATCTTCTGTGAGCTGTAGCTACACATTAATTCCTATTTATTTTTAGTTATGTCTTGAGACCAATGTTGCCTAGGAAGAGAAGAAAGGAGTACAAAAAAACCCTGCAAGATATAAAAAGGTACAAAAAATTAAAGAACAAAGGAATACCTAGTTAATATATTGTTTTATGTGTAGTTGTAGCTACTGTCTATTTTTGATGAATAAATACATATAGATGAAGCTAGTTTTATGTGCAAATCTAGTTTCATAAACAATTGTAGTTGTTATTTTTCTCTTGCTCTAGATATTCTCAATTTTTATTTTAATGCTCTATTTTGTCTATGAAAATTAAATCCTCTGTTTTCAAATATTGAGTTTGTATTTATCTCCCCTCCTCTCTTAAAATCTTCATATGGTATCAAAGCCAAAGGAACCTCTGCCCTTTTATTTTTTTGAGTTATTTTCCATTCTCTTGAAAGGCATTAATAGCTTCCATGTTTGGTGCATCCCTGTGCAGTTTGCAAACCCCTATTTTCATAGGAAAAAATTATAAGTATTGGTCTTTCACTATGAAAGCATTGTTTCAGTCTCAAGACATACGGAAGATAGTTGAAAATGGTTATGTGAAACCATTAGACCAAGAAACATATTAGACCCTTACATAAGCTGAGAAAGATGCTTTGAAAGAATAGAGGAAGAAGGATGGGAAAGCTTTATTTTACATCCATCAAGCAATACATGAGATCACACTCCCAAGAGTAGTAGTAACAAAGCAAGCTAATGAGGCATGGGATACACTACAAATTGATTACCAATGTATGGACAAAGTAAAGACTACTAAATTATATCCCTTTAGAATATATTTTAAAAATTTATCAATGAGAGACTCATATTTAGTAGAGTCTTTCTTTACACATGTTAATCATCAGATTAATCAAATCAAATCTCATGGAGAGGCCACACAGAAGAGAAATATTATTGAGAAGGTGATTAAAATTCTCCCTTCTAAATTTGACCCTCTAGTTATGGCTTTGGAGGAAACCAAAGACTTGAGTTAGTTTACTGCTGATGAGCTTCATGCCCTTCTCATTAATCATGAATATAGACTAAATAGGTCAAACATATTGTTAGAAAAGCATTCTCATATCAATCATTTATAAGTCATGGAAGAGGATGGCAAAAATTTAGTCCTAGTGGTAGAGGGTGAAGTTCCCCTAGAGGTAGATGTAGCCGTAGCTCTACAAATGTTGGCAGTAGAGGTCAAAATTAGAATTTCAGTCACCCAAATGGCCTAAGGTTTGACAAATCACACATTCAATGTCATTATTGTAAAAAAAATTGGGCATTATGCTCATAAATGCAAAAAGAATAGTATGACCATCACAAGCAAGTTCAAAATTAGTCAAGTAGCATTCCCACAAGCATTATATTAATTGCATGCACTAGGATTGCTGAAGCAAGTCGTACAAACATCCTAGTTGAGTGCAATATTGTCCAAAAATACCCATGTGACATATGGTATTTGGATTTTGGTTGTATTAAACACATGACAGGTAATGTAGATTTATTTTATAGCTTGGATAAATTAGTTCAAACTAATGTCATACTTGGTAACAACAGTAAGGTCACTATTTTGGGTAAAGGTATAGTTAATATTCTAACCAAAAAGAGGGAGCAGAAAGTTATGTATGATGTTTATTATGTTGTTGGTCTAAAACATAACTTAATGAGTATTGGTTAGTCGGTACAGAAAGGCTATAGAGTATACATTGAAAATAATGAGTGTGTGATTTTAGATAGGTTTCCAAGTAAATAATTGATTGCCAATGTGTAAATGATTAGCAAATAGATGTTTTCCTTGAGGATAAGACCGGATATGAAGGGAAAAATAGCCTAAGTTGTTCATAAGATAAATTATCTACATTATGGATCTACCTTTAAGGTAGAAAATACAAAACATAGAGCTGAAATGAATCCTATAGATTTAATAAATTCTAGAGCAAGCCAATTCAGCTCTGAACAAGCAAAAAGTATTGGTGGAGAAATTAAAATAACTTTCAATCAGTTGTAAAGGATGAATCTTGGTTTTGGCATTTAGATTTGGGAATTTGAACTTTGTTGTGTTGAAGTTACTACATATGAAGAACATGGTGAAAGGTTTGTCATTAATTGAGAAAGTGAAAAGATTTTGTGAAGGTTGTATCTTGGGTAAACAACATAGAGAGTCTTTCTTGGTTGGCAAATTAATAAGGGAAAGAGTACCACTTGAGATTATTCATTTGGATATTTGTGGGCAAATGCAAACACATTCTATAGGAGGTTGCACTTATTTCCATAGTTTTATTAATGACATTACGAGGAAAATTTGGGTTTACTTATTGAAACACAAGTCTGATGCATTTGCTTATTTTTAGGAGTTCAAGGTAGTTTTGGAGAAGTAAAGTGGCTACTAAATCAAGGTTTTGAGGATAGATATAGGTGGTGAATATATTTATAATGATTTTCTAAATTTTTGTAGATCACATGGCATACACAAGAAATTTATAGCCCACTAGACACCTCAACAAAATGGTGTGGAAAAGAGGAAGAATCAAACTATTATGTAGATGACACGTAGTTTGTTGGCAGCCTAGCATTTACCTAATGAATATTGGGCTGAGGCAGTGCAACTTTTGTTTATATCATGAATAGATGCCCAACAAAGAGTGTGAAGAACAAAGTCCCTCAAAAGGCTTGGATAGGTAAGAAACATAGTGTTTCTCATTTTAGGGTATTTGGTTGTGTTGCATATACACATATTCCAGATGAGTTGAGGAAGACGTTAGATAATAAAGGAAAAAAAATGTATATTTATTGGCCATTTAGAGAATACAAAGGCATATACATTATTTAATTATATCACTAAAAAGGTTATAATAGGCTATGATGTGCAGTTTGTGGAGGATGAAGCATGGGATGGGAGTGTAGAAAGGACTGTAAACATTATAATTTTTGTTCCTCATAATGATATTGTAGATTAAGTGTTTCCATCATCAAGTACAACTTAAATAATAAATCTTTCCACTCTACACCTCCATTCACAACAATGAGATCTTTAAGGTTGTTTCCCACACCAAGAATACAACAAATTCCACAGGGAAGCACAACAACATATACATTAGCTGACATCCTCAGAGTAACTCTAACTATCACTCCAAGTAGTTCTAGATCTCTGGATCCAACTCTAGCAAGCATGCTACCACAAAAATAAGGAGTTTAAGGGAGTTGTATAATGTTGATACAATAAATTCATTTTCAGTCTTTGCTTTATTTTCTCATGTAGATGATCCATGAACATTTGAAGAATTAGTGAGTGATGATACATGGGTAAAAGCTATGGATGAAGAGATTGAGTCCATTGAGAAGAACTAAACATGGGATTTTTTTGAGTTGCCTTAAGGCAAGGATGTAATACGTGTAAAGTGGATTTATAATATTAAAAAAGATGCTAATGGAAACATGCAAAAGCATAAATTAAGTCTAGTTGTAAGGGGATTCACAAAATAGCTTGAAGTAGATTTCAATGAAACATTTACTCCTGTTGCATGGTTGGATACAATTAGGACCGTATTGTTTATTGTTGTCCACAACAAGTGGTCTATATACCAAACATATATGAAATCAGCATTTTTAATTGGTTATCTGGAAGAGGAAGTGTATGCTGAACAAAAATAAGGCTATGAGATACTAGGTGATGAAAAAAAATATATAGGTTGAAAAATGCACTTTATGGATTAAAGCAAGTTCCTAGAATTGGTATCACTGCATTGACTCCTATCTCATTCAAAATGGTTTCCAAAGAAGTGGTTGTGAGCCAACTTTGAACATTAAATTCAAAAAGCAAGGTAAAATTTTAATTTTTTATTTGTATACAAGATGATATAATCTTTAATGGTGATCTTAGCATAGATGATTTCAAAAAAAAAAAATGAAGAGTGAATTTGAAATAATTAATTTGGGGCTTATGAGATATCTTTTGGGCATCAAAGTCCATCAATCCAATGATGGTATATTGATTTCTCAATCCAAATATGTAATATTGAAGAGATTCAATATGGTAAAGTGCAAAGTATTCCTAACACTTGTCATGATGGGATTGGAGCTAAGCAAGGAGGATGATGGACCATGTGTGGATCCTACATTGTTCAAGAGGCTAGTTGGAAGCCTTATGTATTTGATAGCCACAAGATCTAATATTATGTATGATGTAAGCATAATTTTAAGGTTTATGGAGCCTTCAAAAAGCTCTCATTGGTAGGTCGATAAGAGAATATTGAGGTATGTGAGTGGTATAAAAGATTTTAACATGTTGTATTCTACTTCAACTTATTTTAGTCTTGTTTGATACATAGATAATGATTGCGGCGGTAGAATAGATGGTCAAAAATCACTTAGGGGTATGATTTTCAATTTGGTATAGGTGTTGTGTCATGGGATTCATAGAAATAGCCCATTGTGACTCTTTCTTTAGCTAAAGTTGAGTATGTGGTAGCCACTAGTGCAGCTTGTCAAGCCATTTAGATGCTAAAATTGTTAAAATATTTAATTCATAACAAAAAGGAAGCTGCTAAAATATTTTGTGACAATAGTTTAGCCATTACATTATCCAAAAATCATGTTTTTTATAAGAGAACTAAGCATATTAATACTAGGTACCATTTAATTAGAGAGCTTGTCAACAACAAAGAAATTTGCCTAGATTTTTATAGGTCTAAAGATCAATTTGTTGACATATTTACAAAACCATTGGCAAAAGAGCCATTTTAGTATTTATGAAGTTGTTTAGGATTTTTTGATCGTGTAAATGTATGCATCTTCGAAGATAGCTCCAAAAATAGCTCTCAAGATAGCTCTCAAGATAGCTGCTCTGAAGACTGATTTGAAGATAGCTCCATAGATAGCTAATCTGAAGATAGCTACTCTGAAAATTGATCTGAAGATCGCTCCGAAGATAGTTGCTCTGTAATATGTAGTAATAGCTCTGGAGTTGTTTGATGCAAATTTTTGATGATCCCCAATAGGTTAAATTAAGAGGGAGTATTGGAAAATCTATAATTACTCACAACTGGGCATTTATTGTCCATATATTTTATTTGTCCTTTCTATATTTGTATCGTCGTTCAAGAGGATTTGCATTAATGGTCTTTTTAGTTGATGTTAGCTTCATCTTCTGTGAGCAATAGCTATACATTAATTCCACATTAATTCTTATTTACTTTTACTTCTGTCTTGAGACCAGCATTGCCTAGCAAGAGAAGAGAGGAGTAAAGAAAAATCCTGGAACATATAGAAAGATGCAGAAAATTCTAGAACAAAGGAATATATAATTAATATATAGTTTTATGTGCAGCTGTAGCTGCTGTCTATTGTTGATGAATATATACATATAGCTAAATCTATTTTTATGTGCAGATCTGGTTTCATAAACAACCATAGCTGTTCTTTTTCTCTTGCTCTGAATTTTTTGGGTTGTTATTTTTATACTTTGTTTTGTCTATGCAAATTAAATCCTCTATTTTCAAGCATTGAGTTTGTATTTATCTTCCCTCCTCCTCTCTTAGAACCTTCATAAATGTGAATACTAGTATGGAATTTAAGCAAAATATCCTACATTTGAGATGATATGATTTTGGCTCAATATATACAAATTCATAGCGATGGTGGTTGGAGATCTCTCCCCCTAAAACCATGTGAAATATTAATCCGTTTATGTTCATCATTCAATTCTGTAAATAAATTTAAGATAAAAACTTGACATTTTAATAGCAACAACAGCTCTACCAAGCAATGGATAGCTCAATAAAATATGCTTTTTGAATCTGAAGTGGTGTGGAGAGTTGTATATTATGATGGTTGAACTCGCACTAAGCATGGAAACATTTCCCCCTTTGAAGAAGACCTCATTATCAAAATGCATACTATCATTGGCAATAGGTACTAGCACAATTATGCTTATAAATGATGGATCAAAGCGTTTATAAAAGTTATAATTGTGACGTTAAGTTGTGTACTTATATACAGATGGTCACTCATCTCAGCGAGACTGCCAGGGTTAGCAAACAATGTAACCAATAATTATTGGAAAACCCAAGTGATAAAGAAGCTCCAACTGAGCGGATCCAGTGCTCCTGAAACCAATGAAATCGGTAGAACATCCAAATATTCATCTCATCGTTCAGAAGATCGTCATATAATCAAAAGTGTTCCTATGTGATAAAATTCAGTGAGAACAGAAAAATGCAGCAGCAAATCTTTGGAAAACAGTACTTCAGATCACCAAGATTTCAAAATGGAGAATTATGCTGCAAAAACTAATATCAAGTTTGCACAACCTATTACCAAAAAAATGTTATGCACTTAAAATCCCTCATAAAACCAAACACATATCTTTGTATAACACCAAAAAAAATACCAATACAACATATCTTTGTATCACAGCCCAAAAAAAATACCAATACAACAATACGCTTTTTAAATGTTAAAACCAAAAATAAAAATTATATATGCACCAGCATAAAGAATTTTACCAGTTCTATAAGACGAAGATCCAACTTGATTTGCACTATAGGCTTAAAATTTTTTATCATTAGAGATATTCAACACAATATTAAACTTCCTCTGATAAATTGATAGCTCATGTATAACCTTAGACCATTGATGCCACAAAAAATTAAAATCCCATGCTGAAAAATTACGATATGCACTAGAAACTTGTTTAAAAAGTAACATCTTTATTTTGTAGAAAATGAAGAAAGTAGACATAGAAAATCAGATTACCAACATACCAAGATGCTTTGCACAAATCAATATAGAAACTATGCATTTATAAGTAAAAGGAACTTTCAATTCACTCTTCTATGTTGCAAGCTTTTATCAATAAAAGTTCTCATTGCAATATTAATCTTTCATTTAAAAATTCATATTTTATATATAAATTCAAATTATTGATGTTATCATTCATCCATGTAAAAAAAAAATATCACACAAATTTCTATATTTTTAAACAAAAATTAATATCAAGTATGTATCAGAAAAAGAAGAGTGTGATCCATAAAAAAATTATTGACTTTTAAAAGTGTAGCATTTTATATCTGCCAGCACATCACCGACTGTAATTTGCCAATGCCCAAGTTCAATTTAATGGTCAAGGGATGTGGCTGAGTTGCACCATAAGAAATGCCTTTCGGCATAATTAACATTTTCATTTGAATCCAACATTAAAAAACAAAGCACCTTTTGATGTTTTTCAGTATAGAGCAGAAATATTATAAATCAATACTTGTCTCTTTAAATACGGCAGATAGCTCAAAGCTTGAATAATTTTATTACAGAATATAATACTTTCATTTATGTGCCTGCCAACTGGACAATCTACACAGTTTTCTGACTGAAATCCAATGGTACTTTCCGTGTAATAAATCCAGCCATGATGACGGCGAGGCAGAAATGATCTCATGGTAGTGGCAGTGCGGAAGCTTGGTCTCGATGACGGCGAGGCAGAAATGATTGTCGTCGACCAGTAAAACTCTATTGAGTCACCATGTTGAAAACCCACACGGACGGCAACAAATTTAATGTAAAAGAGGCTCGGCTTTGGGAACGGGAAGTTTGATTCATGATAGAGCGTTTGGGATAGTATTTCATATTAAGAGTCGAAGTGAGTCTTTTTAACCGATGTGGAGAGTGAGTTGTGATTACCAACCAACGGTTTTATTATGTAATTTTTATGTACTATTGGTTTTTTTTAATAATATATGATATTTTGAAATATTTTAATAATGAATATATATTTAGGAATTTTAATTAAGAGAGTTATACAAGATGATATATACAAAAATGACATCAAAAAATATTTGGATATATACAATTCTCATTATCTTCACCACCAGGGAGAAGACTCCACAATATTTGTTAAGAATAAAACATAAGGTTGTGATATTTATTTATTTTATTTTATGTAAATATTATATCTACCTCATGCTTATTTTGATTCATAACCAAGATTGTCTATATTAGCTTGGTACCATTTTGTACACAACATTTTAAATTAAGTGGGCCAATTTATCGATGTCGATCGTATGTTACAAATTCACCAAATTTTGAATTTGTTCTTATATAAATAAGCAAGTGATTGAAATCATCTTATCATCACAAACATAATAATTACTTATCAAGCAATCATCTAGGCTCTTTTGGATAGCTTCGTAATCATTATTAGTGATATGAATTTTCTATTTTTCAACATGATTTATTTATACACTTTGAGGGTTTTGACAACTCAAATAGGCAAATACTAACCTTATCTACAAAGGCACACAAACCAAACACGTAATAATTTATTTTTCTTTTCGCTGAGGTATTTAGGGTATGCCCCTAGAGCGAAAAGGTAAAATGAAGAATAGCCTGGGGATTCAAGCCTACAAGATGAAATCCCATGCTAAACATGATTTGATTCAAACCCACCAAGACAATTAGCAAGGTACTATTCACTTGGTTGGGATCACCTAAAGAAAAGACCATAAAAACACCAACACAAAAACCATCCACAAACTGAAATAGAAATATATTAGATGAAGTTTTAGTTATTACACTGATTATACAACCTACCCAACTTGGTTATAATAAAACAAAGATTGGGGCACCAACATCTTGCCCACACACACAGACTGGAATCCAAAAAAATGTCTAACAGAGCTCACATCATTTCAACACAATTACCTTAGCATTTAGAGGTAGGTTACTATCTGATGCACACCCAACCCTTGTTCCCATATTTATTTACGCTCATCCTCAGCTCCCTTTGCATAGACCTGCTCCTCTTCCTCCTCATCACCAAAACACACAAGAGGCATGAATATGCAGTCTGGTGGAAGCCTGTCCCAAGCCTAGCCTCTAAGAAGGCTAGACTCTTCTATATTCATCAACCTATCCATAATTACATGGTTGTGTTCAATAGATTCAAGCCCTACTGAATGAAATAATGTTTCCAAGTCCATATACTCCTGATGTAGCATGAAGGAACCAATAATGTTTGATAAAAATTTCACTCCACAAATCCCTTGAGCATCATAGAATACATTTATGCAACCAATGGATTATTTAGGGTCCATCATAAAACATTTTAGCACCTTCACAATCCCCTGTTCCTCTAGCATGTCGACCTTACCCACTACCTATCACATCTTCCATGACCATATTCTCATTAGTGGGTTATAAATTTACCTATCAATGTACTCTATGAATTGAATAAAGGTTACCTCCCTAGTCATCCACTCTAGATACATCACCTAATGTCCTTCTCTAGTAATCAAATATCCTTCTGCTTTAAGCTTCACCCCTTTTCCTTTTTTGTTGTTTCACCCAATAGTAAAATAAACAATCTCTTACCACCCTACTTTGTCTCCCTTGCCCCAAGTGTAAGAAATGGCAGCTTCTTAGAGATCACGATAGTCTCAGTTTATTAAAACTCAATTCCTAACACACATGAGCTCTCAATCATGGCACACACCCTCCTCCTCCATGATTGATCAAAATGAATGCTCCTCTCCCAATGATATTTTGACCTATGTCATTCGCCACTCCCTAACCATCCACATATACAAACCACATCACAAAGTAAATTTCATTTCCTTCTTTAGATTATACTGAAGGTGCCTAATAGGTATACAAATTTCCTATGTCATAAGAAGTTTGCCTTAGTAGGCCTTTCATATACCAAACAATCTCCACATGAAAATTATTATGGTCAATCCTTCCATTCTTAAAATAGTTTGGCAGGCCATGTGAAATGTGACCTCTACCTAGGGGTAGCCTTATAAAATTACATTATCTGATCCTACTCTATTAAGGATCATAAAGCTATTTAGTTATTAAAAAAAAAAAATATCAACTTTTGAGAGAGTATCCGACCATCTTTGTTTCTTCCACTTTTATCTAGGGCATGTCCTATTTATGTAATATGACATCTTTGAACCCCAAGAGTTCTCAACATAATTTCAAAGCACCACTACATACTTTATTTTCCCTTCCAATCCATTCCACAATAAATATCTCTACATTTTAAAATTCCATCCCTTATCTTCCTATGTATTTTGAAGACAAATAATAAGAAGATTGGATTTGATTGTAATGTGGATTGAATGAGATTAATTATGCCTACCACGAACAACCATTTTCCTTTCTAGGACACAAGTTTTTGTTCTAATCAGATTACCATTGGCTACCAAACCTCAGAGTTGTATCTTCTAATGAATAGAGGCATACTTAAATAGGAGCTTGGAAAAATACTTTCATAAAATCCAAGGATACTAATAATTTTTTATTTCATCCTCACCTTTGCATTCATGAAGAATATTTTTTAATTCTCCATACTCACTCTATGTGTGTATACAATCCCATAGGAGTTCAATATTTATTTTAGATCCTTGGATTCCTTCTCTGATGGATCTCCATAGAGAAATGTATCATTGAGAAATTGAAGGTGTGTGATACTTTCCAAATTTTTGTTAAGGTTCAATCCATTCAACCTCCCTTCAAACCTGGACTTCTTCAGGGCCTATCCAAGGGCCTCTGATACTAAAATAAATAGGTAAGTGGAAAGGGGATATAACCTTACCTGATTCCTATGGATGAGTTGAAAAACCCCATGGATGATTTATTGACCATCACTAAGAAGGAGGTTGTAGAGATGCAATACTTGAACCAACATCACCACTCCTCACTAAAGCTAAACCTTTATAGCATCTAATCTAGAAAATCCTAATTTATTATATCATATGCTTTTACCATATCTAATTTGATGAACATCATTGATCATCCAACTTGATGAACATCAATGATCCTTTTTATTGATGGAGGGTGTGGATGGTCTCATGAAAAATGACAATCCCATGTAAGATTTGTCAACCTAACATGACACCACCTTGTTCCTCGAATAGGATATCTTCAAAACAGTCTTTTAATCTTAACGACATCACCATGGTTAAAATATTATACAAAGTGTCACATAGGGAAATAAATCTGAATGAATACTAAAAGGGACACTTATCCTTCGTTGTAATGATGTCTAAAAAGGTATTGTTTCATTCCCTAAAAAATATTTTTTATTTTCTTACACTCCTCCACCACATCTAGACATCCTTAACAATCAGTTACAAAAGTGCTAGGAAAACCTTACTTGAAACCCATCTAGGTCAGTGGCCTTGTTAGCCACTAGACTAAACACTACATTTTTTTTATCTCTTCTAAGGAAGTGGGAGACATCACTTATGATTCTACTCACTAGAGATAAGAGCTAGAATAAACTATTGGAATTAGCATTGGGCATCCTCCCTTGGCATTAACTCCTCCTTTAATAGGTATTTTTATAAGAGTATAACCTCCTTTTGGATATCTAATACATCTTCCAATTATCTTTGATCTAGGGTGATAATCTTGTTGATTTTATTCATGTTCCTATTGAGAGTAGCTATGAGTTGAAAGAATTTTGTATTTCTATCCCTTTCATTCAACTAGACAAATCTCAATTTTTTCTTCCAAAAGGTCTTTTCCTAGGCTAAAGTCTTATGTTTCTCACTAAAAAGATACTTTTTAAAGTAGACAAATCCTCCAACTATTCCCCCTTTTTAAATTATATTGTAATATCTTGAATTCCTCCTCTACAACTACTTTTCTATCAAATAAGTTATGAAACTTCTTCTTGTCCCATTTGAGAACCCCATTTTTTACCTCCTTTATCTTTTGGGAGAGGATGAACCATTTATAACCCCTCACTTTATACTTCTTTTAGTCATCAATAAGTATGATGAAATCCCATTCTTTCAACCACATGAATTAAAACCTGAAGGGCACCCACATAACTTCAGATCCTACTCTTTTTTAAGTAATATTTACTGGTGATCTAATCTTGAAAATCAATATCCTCTATCATGAAGGTGATATTTTTCCAAATATCTCTAAGTTGAGATGCAATCTATCTAACCTTTCCAAGATTAGTTGGTCCTTTTAACACTTATTATTCCAAGTAAATCTCACCCCATAGGAGTCAATAATAGACAATCTAAATTCTTGGCAAAAATAATTAAAATAACTTGTTTCTTGTGTCATCTTGATTGAACCATCATTATTTTACAAAATTCTAAGGGTTACATTGAAATCACACCAAGAATGCAATACACAATACTATCACCCACATTTAAGCACAAAATATTATCCCATAAGGCCTTTTTCCCTTCCACCATCATCATGGCATAAATATTTTAAGAGTAAAAAGGGACATTTCGTATTCAACTATTTAATCATTACATTGATTGGTTGATTATCTAAGTAGATCAGTTTAATATTTCATAAATTTTGATTCCATTGCAAAACTAGGTCTCTACCCCAAATTAGCATGACTTTGTGACTCCTTTCCATAAATGTTTACCTATCTTGGTTTCCTAAATTATTAGGATATTAGGCTTCCAGGTCTCCACTAGTTTCTAGACCAAGTGACACTTATCATAGGTATGCAAGACTCTAACATTCCAGGTTAAGATTTTCATAATGACCAGGTTGTAGAGGTACATATACCACCTAACTGAATTTTAGTGAGATTCAACTATCTTCCCCACTCTATGTCAGTTTGAGTTTCATATCAGACCTCATTTCTATCCTTATTCCTTATTTTTTTCTATTAGGACTTATGTAAGGCTAGAGCTTTATTATGGTAAAGCATTGGAGGTAATTAGAAGATCTGATAGAAAGTTGAATTTATTTTACTTCTAAGTGCAAATTCATAGATGAGAGAGGGATATCTTCTTTGACCACTCCTACTTTCAGCTTTAGATAAAAACCTCGAGGTGATAGAGGTGAGGCTGTATTAATTAGGTTAGAAGGGTTCTCCATATATCTAACAACTAGAGTGAGGAATGGGGGGATATTTTCATTAGAATCAAAAACCTCCATCTTTCTTTTAAGATTATTTTCAATATCCACCAAAGATGAAGACTTGACCAATGGGAAGTTCTTCCCTAGATCTTCTCCACTTAATTCCTCCTCCTTTAGGGGGGAATCCTCAAGGATATAATCCTTCAGGGATGAATCAAAAATATAGTATCTTGTGCGGAATAATTGAGTATGATGTCTCCACACAAGTGTATTGCCTATTTTTAGAATTATCCTTCCTCTTCAAAGCCTTCACAAGACCAGAAGTTTCAAGAAACCTTATCCCAAACCCAACACACCTTGATATCAACATTTGAATTTATCCCTAATTTAGAGTGAACCTTTTTCAGACAAGCCTTTGTAGTGTGTCTTATATGCCTATAAAATAAACACTAAAATGGTAGGAATTCATAGTCTAGTTCTTGAAGTCAATCAGCTCTACCTGAGGATAAACTAATCACTTTGAGAATACACTTTCCTAGGTACATCCTTACACAAACTCTTGTTTATGATCATAATTCTTTGAATGCCATATAATATAAAAAATAAACAAACTATCCAATCATTTTTTCTTAAAGTTTTAAAATATCCTCACTCCAAAACTCAGGGGAAACTTATACAATATGACCCACATCAGTACATCCTACATCCATTCCTCACCAAGATTTAAATTTAGGGATAAATATTTAGAATACATACCTATGTTCTATAAAAACCAATCCCCCTTAGAGATAACATCTATGTCTGTAATCAACTGAAACAAGACTTGAAGGAAGCCCTTAGTTAAAAGTTTTATCTTCAGCCTAGGGATACACTTCTAATTCAACCCCATCCAATTTTCCAAATCATCCTAACTCGGCCATGCTCCAATAAATGTGAATATCAAGGATATTTTAGTCAATATTTAGGATTAATCCTCCAACAATTCCTCATTCACCCACAAAAGTGGTATATCTTATGACATTTGAATAGTTAGCCCATAATACATAGAGACCTTGAGTTTGGGAACCTTTTCGTTTGAATCTTCTCCCCACTCATTTAGAATATGATGGTATTAAATCATCTAGTTTGGACCTCTAAGCTTATCCATTTCTAAAAACAAATTTACCCATAGAATTCTCCTCAATATTTCTATCAAAACCATATCCATCACCTTAGGTTTTAGGTGAATATTGAACTTATTTTCAATCTCCTTGATTAGTATCCCTCTGCTATCCACCTGATCTTCTGATCCCTCCTCCGTCATTTGAAACTTCCCTAAGTGCTCCTCTTTGGTGAATCTCCTCTCATCCTTATACACCATACTCTCCCAGTTCTTCTCCAATTCTATAACTCTACCTGATCCCTAATACCTATTATTGATTCATTATTCCTTCCACTTATGCATTATGCTTAGCATCCACATTTATTCTAATTTCACTTACTAATATATATTAATTAAAATATAATCCCATGTTAAATTCAAGAACATCATTATTTTAGTACTATGGGAAGTTATCATTTCATAAAATTAAAATTTGTAGCATGCAAATATAGGCTAGAAGGAAATAAATAAAAAGTAGGAACATATAATTCTAAATTCCTTTTGTATATTTCAAGCCTCAAATCATGGTTACAACCTCAAAAACTACTAAAGAATTTTTTTCACCATAGTGCTAAAATTTTAAATCTAAGATCCCCTTTACACATATAATATGCTTATTTAGATATGAAAATAGGCACAATGCTTATACACATGCTCATAATGGATACTTTTTAAACACACATGATTTTTAAATTCTCTCAACTTGATATGCCAATATGGATTGGAAACATATGCTCTTATAATATGTTGTGTTAAAGTATATTTTCAAGTACGAATCAAAGGTAGAGAGAATATTTGAAAGTTATCATAATATGATCTATGACTCTACAAGACCATGAAATTTTTGTACATTACACTTTTTTGAAAAATAAATTATTACTTATAATGACATAAATGCACATGAGATATTAATGATTCTCTATTATTCCATACAACCATTTTGATTGGTTTGAATAATTATGTATCTATGAGCTCTTTTTGCACAAATGTTTCTATTATGCTATAAAATATATTTTAAAATCAAGGACAAACATTATTGATAACTAGGAGTAAATACAAGGACTCATAAATAGAAGCATGAAAGCTCTTACCTTAGCTTCACACTAGTAGCGATATTGAATTAATGATATTGAAATTCCAGGGCAACATTACTTTGATAAAAAACTATAATTGGAATGAACATATTGTGCCTCCGCAATAATTACACATGACCACATAAATCCTTAGCTCAAAACATATGTTCTATGATGAAAACACATTGTTTATGATTTTTTTCTGAAAAAATTCAAAAATAGAAATCATAATACACCATTAAAATGATCATTTAAGATATTAATAGAGCAATTGGTAAGGTTCATCTATTATATTTTTTTTCTTATATAAGTACTTGAAAGTCCCCAAGCTGTTAGTAATTTCTCCAATATGGATAAAAACATTAAACATAAATGCATAAAATATAAATTAAAGGGACTATCAATCTTTGAAGAGGAATTAAATAATTTTCAATATGGATTCATATAAACAATGATCTTTTAAGCCAAATATAGTATATTTTCTTTATAAACATGTGTTTCAAACATTTATTCAACACAAAAACACCCAAAAATTACAAAATTAATATGAAATTAAACTAAAAAAAAAATTAATATAGTTTTCACAGTAGACAATATATTTTGGAAGTAATTAATTTATTTCTAAAAATGAAGTTTTAGTGTCACACCAAATGCAATGAGGCTACATGTTTATTGAGAAAGGTAACTATTATACAATGTAGATATAAAACACCATATCCATTACAAGCCAAACCAAACATGTTCATTAATGATGATGGCTAAAAAAATTACATGCTACCCTAGAATGATGAAAAATCAA